>JANSTT010017944.1:0-15331 GCA_026745375.1 Platyura marginata | reverse complement strand
AAATAAATATATATGAATTCGATATATCCACTATAAAACAACATATATAAAGTAATTTCTGTTATAAACCTAAGCGAAAACAATTTAACAATGTGCTGTACGTGCAAAAAACAGAAAACATGAAATTTATTGCTTTTTGTTGTTTTTTTTTGTTTTTTTGTTTTTTCTATATAGAATTTTGTGGAGAACACATCAAATTCAGAAATAGTTATTAAAATTGCTTACATTCATATGTCAAATTTAACAAAACTTTTTTCTCCCTTTTTGTTCGAACATTAAAATTTGCTATTTTTAAAGTAACATTTATTATTTAACCTTAGTTTATCATTGAAAGAGATAATAAACAATTTTTAGGAAATAGAAAAAGTTTAAAATCGTTAAATCATCAAATTGAAATATGATAAATTAACTTTTAATTCCTTTCAATAATAACTTTTTTTTTATATATACCTACTTACTATACAATATTATAATAGTTACAAGAGCTTAAGTAACACTTCTTCTATGTGAAATATAATTAATTATTATTTACCTCTATATACTCAATACTCATACAGTGAGTCATACATATGTATTCGCAACAAGCGCAACTTCTAAAAAAATTCAAGACGGAAAATTTGGTATGTGCAAAATGTATTCAAACATTTACTTAACAAACATTTGTATAACAACAATGTGTTACAATTCTTGCAAGCCATTCATCTTAAAAATTTAAATTCTTCACGAAATTATGGCACATCTTTTTTTCAATTTTCAGTTTTCTTATTTTTTATATATTTTAAATGTGTAGCACAAATGCCGGCATTGTATATTCTCAAGAGTTTCAAATGGTTCTACTACGACCATTTTTCGTAGCACAATTATTCGTAAATTATTTTTTATTGAGCACCCCGATGCTCAATAAAAAGGTTTTATAATGGACAGTGTTATATTTTGACCGAAGTGGAAAAAAGAAAATCTTTTCTTACAGCTAGAAAATTCAGCTTTAACACTGAAATAATTATAGCTTGTTCCAAATCTAGCATAATAGATTTTAGATTTATTTTGGGTTCCATTTAAAAAAAAAAATTTATGAAGAATTGACGCGATACCGTTTCAAATAGATCTCTCTTTTTAACGATTTTTATCAATTATTTTTAATAAGAGAACAAAATTTTTGTTTCCAACGTAATGCATGCGTGAAGAGGTTAATCTAATTTTGGTTATTTATTTTTCTTTTACGAAAACTTATTAATAAATTGAAAAAAAACCGACGTTCTATTTGTCCGAATATATATGAGACCCACTGTAAAATTATTGATTATTACATTGTATATAACCTGAAAAGATACAAAACTTTATGATTTGCAAAGAGAAATATAACAAAAAGTTATTTTCAGTTTCAAATAATCAGTTATTTTCCGATATTTTCGTATAAGTCAAGTATTATATGTACCTACTACAAAATCTAAAGAATTCGTAAATAAATTGTTCTGAAACTTAAATCGTAATTCACAAATGAGTAAACACAATACCAGTCAATCATACATTAATATATAGATCGATATGCAAATAATTATAATATTTAGAAGAGACAATAACAAACACAAAAGGAAAAAAAAAAATTGTGAAGATTTCAATAATATTGATTGTCTAGACTAGATTAGCTTTATCTCCTTAGAATAATAAAAATTTATGTGCACCTATAACAAACGGCTGGTATGGATAATATTTGGGTTACTTATGTACTGGAATCGAACGGAAATACTTATGTAAATTTTTCAAAATCTTACTTTAAGCAGTACTCAACTTTTCATGTAATAAGAGTAACACTGACATTTTGTTTCTTGACGCGACTTAAATGGACTTTCTTACCTTCCAGGTGTAATTGATATTATTATAATGTGTACTTATACAGATGTACATATTTGGTATTAAGTTACTCAATTGTAATAAAGAAATAATTACATTTATTTACGTACGTGTGTGTATTGCCCGGAACTACAGTTTTTAAAGTGAAATTTAAACCACCCGCCCAAATTAATAGCTATTATGTTGAAAAATCTATATCTTCAAAATGTATATGACAACTCTTATATACCACCATCCAACGTAGAAGTCTTCATACAAAAGTTAATTTTAAATTAAAATTTTAGAACTTTAGGTGGAAGCAAAAAAAAACTCTTAGTACTTAAGAACTTATTTGATGTAATCTTTATCTAGTTTCGTTTCTCTCCTACACCTACTATTGGTTGGTTGGTTGGTAAGAGTGACGAGACCTTATGTTGGTCTCCAATTAGTACAGTTGTCCCGTTTTGATACACCACTGAATACCCTATTTGTTGTTATGGTCACTCGGGAGGTTCAGATACAGCCATTTGGAGGCTTTAAGGAATCCATGCTGAATTTGAAAATGCCTTGCGTAATTTTTTTTTTTTGTCAAAAATCAATTTTTCCAAAATATAATTTGGATAGTGTGATTAACAACATTCAACATATAACAAAGGACGGGGCACCATTTTTCTAAAAGTCACGGGTGTTCAAAGTGCATGAAATGAAAAATTTATACACTTTTTTGCTTATTTTTCTTAAACTCATTAAAAATTAATTAGTACTTACTCTTGCAGTCAAAAGGTTTTCATTTGTTTGTCTTTCTTTCTTTCTTCTTTAATATGAAATATCATAAAAAATTATTGAGATATAGCCTATTATAAAATACCCTGCATTTTATAGGAAACATAAATTTCATGCATCTAAGCTTCAAAAAATTGGAAAAGGTGAGAATGGTCAAGGCTGTCATGTCTTTTATATAAGGAAGCAACATTCAGCTGCGCCCACATTTGTCGCTCTTGTAGAAAATCAGTTTTTTTTTTTCATTACACTTAATAATTTCGATTTAAGTACACTGTAAGTATGTAACGTACAAGTTGTGACGCAGTTCGTCAAGCACTTGATTGAAAGGAGGTATATAGGGAATGAAAGTCTAAATCAAAAATATCATTATGGATCTTTTTGATTTGGCATTCTATTTCGACGATAAAGTCTAAAAGTGAATGAAGATATAAAACATTAGAATAAACTGAGTACAATTTGTTAGATCAATCAGTCGGTAATTTGGCAATATTTCGTTTGATATTTCAGTCGAAGTTACAGACGGAGACCTATACAAATAGTCCTTACATTAATTAATTACACAAAACTTTGCATAAGATTTATTTAACTGCGTTGTACACTTTGCTTACCATTAGGATTATCTAAATGTACTTCAGTGTCCTATATTTAATTCACTATGGACCATATTTTGTTTAAATTGTTCCCGATCTTCCTGACTATTATATCGACAATATTATAATTGGGGAAAATGGCAAAATTCAATTAATCTAGGTTCTATGTAGGTGTAAATGTAAATTTGTATTTATTTATGTAAACAAGTAGTTAAATATTTAAGACATAACAGCTCCCTTAGGTTATAAGGTTGAAGGTTGCATTAAAAACATACAAAAAAAAACAAAACAAAATACTTAGATATTTTGCTTTAGTGTTATCGATTTATGTAAATTCTTAATACTTACTTTCTTATAAATAACATATACTTATAATTATTTTGGTCTTGAAACTTATTGTAAATAAACCATTTATTTCGTGTTACAGAAAAAAAACTATTTTAAATATTAGGTATAAAATTAATTCTACTGATTCCAAACAAAAGGTAAATTAATTTCATGTCGTCTTTACTTTAGAGGGATATATTCACTTACATTATTCATATGCATTTCAAATGTCGTGACATTGTGCCGATCGATATTTACTTACTTTACATTACTTTTATGTCGTAATCATTGCAAGAAATAAATTCAAGTTCAGCACAATGTGCTTCTTACCGACATTACATAATTCATTATTGTATAGCCAACACAATGGTTGATGTATGCATTTTTCGTCGATTGCGATAATTTTTATAATAATAATTATTGTAAGTATACTTTTTCGTTCCTTCTATAAACATGTTTAGTGTTAACCGCGTATGACAACCGAATTGTCAAGATAATGTCATGGCGTCGTAGTTGTTTAAATTTTGGTGCCATATGAGAGTCACCACGTTGGTGAATGGTGGATATTGGACATTAAAAGAGAAATTCAGAAAGAAAATGAAAAGGTTTATTGGTGAGATGCGAATGATGTTAATTAAATAGCGGCGAGTAAAAAAATCTCAAATTTACGGGGATTTTCTGTGGAAGTACATATTTCTAAAAGCTAAAATCGACTTTATGGTTATGTGATTTGTGAATCAAAACGGTGTTATCATGTAATTCTATTATTTAATCTCGGGTATCCCGGTGTTAAACGAAAGTTTTTAGAAATGAAAATAGCTGAATATATTTTCAAATAATTTGATTTTTATTCATGAAATAATAATCAAGGAATTCAAGGCCATCTAATATTTCCATTTTTAGTTGATTTCGTATTTTAATTAAGAAACTAGATACTACTGAAAATACTCTTTCGCTAGTTGTTGAGGTTGGTTGAATAGTAAGCAAGGCGTGGAATAATTTCTCAGTATATAAAATCTCCTTTTTCCACGATTTACTTTATTTTAGTTCCTTCTCCAAATGGTTTGCCCACTTTGAGGGCAGTCAAAGCAGATTCTAATGTATTGTGCAGTTCAACGAATGCAGAGACTTCATGTTCCGAATCTGATTCTTCTTCTTCTTCTTCTTCTTCTTCTAGATTTTCAGTTTCATTGAACAATTTTTCAACTGCCATTTTTGGTAACGGCTTTGCTGAATTTTTTAAAGAATATCTAAAATAATTATTTGTCCGGGAATTAGGACAACTACCACTTTGATGGTGATGATTTAACATCTTTGTTTCGTCTTTTATTATTCTTATTTTTAACGCATCCATCATTTCGTTCGCTACTTCTGTATTAGATTCGGCCAATTTTTTAAATAGGCAATTTTTTATATTGACAATTAGATTGCAGCAATACCAGTAAAGTATGAATCCAGAATCAAGTTTGTTAGTCGGGTAGTCGAGTAATCGATGGTAATCACCTGTTTATAGTTATAATATTTTCATCCAGTATCCATTGGATTATATCCTTTGAACCTTTGGTTGTTTAACGTATTAATGTATGAAATCCTACATTAGCACGACATACTCGTTGAACGGATAGCATGTTAAATATGAAAAATCCAAAATGATTGGCAACCATTTAAACGCTGAATATTTTTGTCAGATAATACGTAGTTCCCAGAATGCAGAGCAATAAATAAATATTTTTTACAACCAACAAAACAGCACAAGTTCTTAAAATGCATTCCAATTCCAAGCACATTTCTACAATTTTCACTGCATTTCCATTTTATACTGCAATTGCTTGTATGGCTGTACTGTACATATATTTACATTGTACATAGGACTTATACAAAATTATGTACATACTCGTATGTATATGAAATTCCATGGTAAATTGGGCGTATATCGATTATCTACATTCTACTCTATTTATTGAAGTTTTCGCGTAACTACATAATACCAACAGTTAGTTAATTAATTTAGATATATGGGATTTACGTTTTGCGGGACTTCTGTTGGATGGTGAATCAATTTAATGAATATATACACATTACATAAGTTATTTGTACCGTATTGACAGACAAGAGTATTGATATAATGGAACAAAATGCTTGGTATATTTCAATAATTGCTTTAGCTTAATAAGTAAATCAATGAAGTTATGGGGATTGTTTTAAAAATCTTATGTTTGAAAATAATCTTAAACATACGTTCTACATCAAGAACATTTAGCGTTCCAATCACAAAATTCACAACATCTAGATGGAAACATATTGATTCAGTCATTAAATTCAAAGATCTCCAAAGTAGAGTACTGTACAATTGTTAATACTATAAGTAAACAAAAACCTCTACATTTTCATTATAGAAGTAGATCACAACTCAGCATTATATACCGACTTCCTTCCGTCTATATAGCACTCTACAAATGTAATTCTGCTTCAATTTCAACTCATTGCGGTTGTTATTGTTTGTGCGGCTTTCAATTTAGACATGTGCTGCACAATTTTAAACAAAAACCTCTGAAATTGTTAAGATAAGAAATTCAGCAGATATGTATATAAGTAGGCTCTATGTGAAGTTTGTAGAGAAGAAGAATATAACGCTCGAAAGCTGACATTTATAGACTGTAATGTAATGTAACGTATTGTGGGGGTATAGAACAGATTGAGGTTTTGAAATTGAAATCAATATTTGATGTGAATTGGTGTAGACTTGGGAAATGTAGAAAAGACCTTTCTTTATTGAATATGTACTCGCAGCTCGTACACATGTTTGTTTATTAATTCTTGTGTACTTTTAACATTTCTCTTTGATTATAAATTCAAAGTTATTGGAATGGCAAACGATTCTACGAATGTTCTAATGTAGAAGTTTTAACAAATTTTAGTTTAATGGTTAAATGTAAGCATTCTCTATTGACCATGACCATATTTGTATTTACTACTAATGATACATATGTATGTAAGTACTGATGTCGATGAAGGCGGAGTACGAGCAAATATGATTGGGAGTTTAGACTCAAAACAAATGGAAAAATAAAAACAATGCGGTAAATACTTGTAATTAGTCAGACCCTTTAAAACTTTTTGTCATTTTAAAGTATTGAGCAGTTTTAGTAGTGATGAACTATCTTTCCATCTTTTTTATATGTACAGGAAGATAGTTCAATATTTTATCACTATGAATAAAGTCGAGATACAACTCTTGCGAGCATTTTATACAGGATAAAATTAAATATCTGGAATTTCTATAAAAGCTTACAACACTAATCAGATCAAAATTAAATCTTCTATTACTTAATGTCATTTATCCAAAAAACAAAAACATAACTTACAAGAATTTCTATTTTCATTGAAGTGGTCCTTAATGTTTTCAAGAAGCTCTAGACCTCTAGAGCTTTCTCAGATATAATAATATTTATAGATAAATAAAGAACATCAAATCTACTTATGTTTGTCATACGTTATAGATTAATTGAACATCATTATCGAATATGTTACAAAACAAAAAATGCCAGAAAGTCATTAATGTACAAACTAAAAAGCAATGGGACTATTATCCCATCTCCATTACAGTCCTATTACCGGCGGTAATCTACCTTTATATAGGGGTAATTTACTGTAGCGCATTCACACGAGAAATTATACACGGGTAATGGTAGCTGTCAAATGTCAAAATTGTATCAATAATTTTGAGAAATTTTTTATTTTCTTTCTTTTTAATAAGTAAAAATGGAAAATAGAAAAGTTTTATCATTAATTATATGGAAAATATTATATTTAGAAGACAAATTGTTTCTTCATCTGTAAAATATTCCATTTTATTCAGAATTATTTATAATTTATTCGCTTCTGTCAATGTATGTCATAGTTACCCTTATTTTTTTGTTTTACCGAAGGTAATGTCTGATCAGACCTTTTTTGACAGCGGTAATGTACTTTTGATCGTTTCCATTACAACAGTAAATTACCGTCGGTACATTACCCTGGTAATGGCGACGGGATATATGATAAAGACCTGCCATATGCCAGTAAACAAATGTCAGAGTTGTTTTTTTCATTTTCGTTGTTGTTGATTCACTGAACTAAAACTTAGTGGCGGTGACAACAAATCGAAACATTGAATTTACTTGGGTTAATAAATTGATTCTTAAATGGGGGTATAACGATTGAGAAATTCTTTCCATCGGCCATGAAATTCGGACGAAAGTTTAAAGAAAGTAAGGTAAACATACATATATCGGGATACTTAAGAGGTTTTTTTATTTTCAAAAATCTGTAACATTTTTATTTTTCGATAAAATTTATCAGACTTTTAAAAGTATGAATAAAGTTATTTTAAAAAAAAAAAAAAAATGGAAAATTATGTTATAAAAAAAGTTATAAATATCGCAGAATGGTGTGCTTTTAGTCGACTGAATATGTATGTATGTATATCGCAGATATAGGAACGTAGTATATAAAATATGTCCGTCCATGTATCCATGAATGAAGTTTTTATTAAAAAAAAATATTTATGGACCTTAATTAAATTAAATTAGATTAAATTAAAATAAATTTACGTTTAAAAAACAATCATACGCTACTAAGTATAATAATTTTTGGCTACTTTTTTAAACTAAATCTAAAGTGTTAAGATATCAAACAATTTTCCTCATATTCGTGACAAGTAATAAAATATAAAACTACTTAAATATTTAAACTCAGCCTATTTTTTTTTTTTGGGTAATGTATTATAGTTATTTCCTTATTTTAAGGATTTTACCGTCGCGGATATAATATGTACGTTTACCTTATACAAGGTAAATTAAAGAAGTTGGTCTTCCCCAGTTTTATATAGACATTTATATGAAAGAAAATAATCAAGACAATTGTTTGGGAATTGTGAAAAATTGTCAGTGCTCGAATTTTCAAAAAAAAAAAATTTAACAATTTACATTTTTCCTGCAATAAATGTTACTTTATCTTTTAAATAGTGAGTTGGTAAATTTATAAATTATTTGTATTATTAATTAAAAAAAGTTAAAGAACAAAGTTAGAACTTAAAAATAAAAATTGTAAAGAACATGCGCATAGAAAGACAAAATTTTTCTATCAATGTATCTCAAACACGTTCGTCATATATAGTCTCACCATCGAGCAATAAAATTTAATGTAAATTACAAAATGTATTTTTTATTTTTCTTATTTTTTTTTTCTGAAAGAGAAAAGATATACAACTAACGCCCACGAAGCCGCGGATCAAAGAAATTTACGGTAATTTAAGATAATAAGACATTAACGCGATCTATATGTTATGAGGTTGAATCAATTAAATATCAAAGTAAGTATAGACATTCGACTATATTTGACTATACTCTTGAGAATCGGAGTCGAATTAATAGACAAAGATGGAAGATGGTTGAGTGATCGAATATTTTATGGTTTTAATAGTGTGCGATGCCTAGAAACGATTTAAAATTGGTCTTAAGCAGTAAGAATAGGAATGTTAATGTTGTACCTTTTTTCTTAGATTGAAAGGAAAACTCATGTCTTTTTTTTTGTTCAAGATGTCGTTTTAGGGGCAATAATTTTCATTTATCATAAAACGTAGATATCACAATCTTCGCTAATTGATTGAATAATTGAAGTAAATGTGTTTTGTACGTTGCGATATGTGCATCTGTCTGAAAATCAATTATTAGTTTATCTACTGACTACTACTGTTGGTAACTTTACTATGATATAGTAAGTAGTTATACAGTCATGTCGGGTAAAATAGGGAAAAGGCATGTTTTGTTTGAAAAACAGTTATTTCTCCTAGTTGTTAGGATTGATATCTGAGAAATCTATGAATGCAGATATTCATTATTTTCAAACGTTAATATTTTCTGAAAATATGTGGAAGGGAAATAAGGACAGCTGCAGAATTTAAAGATACCTGTTGTGTAAAATAATAGTTACGAAAAATTCAAAGCTATGAAATACCCAATTTAAATCAGAAACCAGGCACACCCTCCCTAAGAAAAGATATGAGGGTTCAAAATACATGCGAGTTGTGTAGTGGAGATGAAAGAAGACGTAAGGTTCAAATAATCGTACAAGTAAAATCAATTAAAAATGTAATTACATGTGTATTTTATATAAAATGGGGGGTGGGGGGTGTTTTAATTCAAGATTAGTATAAGGAATTGCGGTGGCATTTTTTTGGAATTCAGTTAGATTTTTCAGTAAAATGTTGTCCAATTGTAAATTATTTCTTATCGTTACTTTTACTTTTACTTAGTATTCAAATGCTCTTACTTTAACTTTGTACTTTAATTTATATTTCTTATTTTTATTTTTATTGTATACTTAATTATATTTATTTTTGATTAAGAGTCACATATGGATGTATGTTCACTTATTCAGCATGTATCTGGCAGATACTTTTATTGAACAAGAAATTCTGGAAAAGCCACTGTTTGTTGCTTAAAATTATGTAAATTTAATGAATAAATGGAAATTGGAATTGTTTAGACATATCCAATTATCCATCCAAGTATGTATATACATTTGTTCTTCTCTATACTTATTTTAAGTAGCAAAAAATATTATTCTCAGTAGTCCTCTGTTATAAGTATAAAGTAAAGTTGAACTTCCCATACAAATATCATGAAATCGTCGTTTTTCATGTATATGAACAAATAAAATTCTAAGTATCTATCCTACATATAATATGTATGTATTTGTATATATATGTATGTATAAGTACATTGTAAGTACATAAATACTTCATATTGTTGACACAAATCCATATGAGATATACGTATACTTTACAATAAAATGCCATAATTTGCCATAAATTCATCGTTTCGAGATCAAACTGCATTTTAACCATCAAGCATATTTAGGTCATCGCAACGACACGTAAATATGCACAGAGCTTTTACATAAATTTATATAATAGAAAATGATAGATTACATTAACATGGTTGCGTGCGTAACCTTTAAAATCCTTTAAACATAAATTAAAATTTTAAATCGTGATGCGGCCGCGATGTTTCCATTTTATGTTAAATTGCATAAAATATAGTTTTAATGTTTAATTAAAAATGATAATCTTGCCAAGGGATAGTTTTGGCGGGGTAACATTTATTCTATTTAGCTTTAAAGTATGCTTTCTTATATATTTGCTTTGATTCTAAATTGAAACAGAAATAAGTAACCGACAATTTTCTATTTTGTAGTCAACTTCCTCTCTATATCTACGGAATCGAAAACGAATCCCGACCGGCTCCATTTATGTTGGACTTTTCTTATGGAAATCGATTTGTAGATGGCAAACGGAAAACAATTTATGATTGTGAAAAAATCAAAAAGAAATTAAGTAGTTGCAGAACATCATCAATAAAAGTATTTTCCAAATGGTAAGTCAAGTAAATACTTAAGTATAATAAAAAAAAAACTTTGGGTATGATAAAACAAAAACGATGTACAAAAAAGCACCTAGAACTAAATCGTTATAAAGGAAAACAGAGAAATAAAAATTGAACACTCGGAAAATTTTAAAATCATTTCTTCTAAAATCGTTTATGAGAAATTGATTTAGAAGAACTTTCGTTCTAATAGACTATCCAAAAAAAAACAAAGTACTTACCTACTGTACTTACAGTTGTTAATTTCTTCTATATAAAGACTTCCTGTTCTTCCGGACTTCTATGTATGGCAAAGTATAACCAAAAAAATTCCACAGTTCTATTAGTAGGTAGGTATTTCTTTTCGTATTTATTATGTTTATATAAATGCTGTACAGTTTACACATAATTAAAATAATATGATTGTAACGTTACTTTTATGTATGTAAATTAGGCTAGATCGATGGTATATGAAATAAGTGAAAAACTGTTTGTCGTGGGATCGTAACATAATTTTATTTTTGTTTGTAGGACAATTTCAGAGACAATAATTCGGAAGTAATTTTGTTGTTGTTGTTGTTTTTTTGTAACGGATTTTTTAAACCGACCTATTTTCTGCACTAATTACCCTATTATTAGGGTAGAAAACAAAATACTTAATACACTATTGTATCGTACTGTTTCATAGTAAAACGACCTTCTCGGTCATAAAATTTTTTAGTTTTTTTTGTTAATGCTTTTTTTTTAAATTTTCCCTTTGTTGATTTCGACTAAATGAATCCTCCGCTTAAATTTTCAGCATAAATTTCCATACTTCCGGTTAAAAATCCAACCGACAATTGATCCGAGGCCAAGGTAAATTCTGTCAACAAAGAACGAGAAAAGTGTGTGCCGATCATAAAATTGGATGGTCACGTGCATATAGAGATATAAAGACAATAATTGTGAAAAAGTGCACACTAAGTATAAAACTAAAATTAAAAAATACTTAAAATAATAAATAAAATTTAAAAGGCATTAAAACGCAACAGTGAATTAATAGAAACAGTGAAGAAAAAGGAACCAAAGAGTAACAAAAAAACCAGATAACAAAAAATAAAGGTAAGTATATATGTATAAATACACTAAGGCCTCGATTTGCGTCTTTCTCATTTTGGTGGAACGTATCAAAAGAATTCTTATAGAAATCCAATGTAATAGATAATTTCGATTTACGTTGTTTAGATTTGTGTCTGTGCAACCAATAAACGACGCAAATCGGGGTCGTGGTATATATTAAAGTAGAATAAAATAATTGTAAGTGATGACCGAATGTCAGGCGTTCCTTTAAATTTAGTAAAAGGCTTTTTTAGGTCCAAAATTCTAATTTGAGCTCATATCAAAGAGAGACGATAGAGAATTTAATTCAAAAAATTTTTAATCGAAATTTGAGGATTCGATCTAGCCTAATATTAACATTACATATTTAGGTACATATAAATCTACAAGCTCCTTTGAATTTTAAATTTAACTATCAAACTTGTTGTGTATTTATTTTTAATAAACAACCAGTAAAGCATCTCATCGAATACTTTTTTTTTATGACTGAAATCTTAAATGAATATATTTACCTTCAATATACTTACTTATATTATATAGATATATGTAGACGTATACAATATAAAGATGTCTGCAGTATTAGTAGTATGAGTGATGTCTACAATACATATTTTTGACGACATTTTTTTCTTCTAATATTTTTTTTGTATAAATTATGCTTAGATTTTGTTTTTTCCGAGACTGTGTTTTCTTTTACTTTTATTTTAGAAAAACTTTGAACCCACTTTTTGTTGTACTACACAATCCCTATCTATTTATCAGAGTTTTGATTTGAATAGGATGTGGAAAGGGGAAAAATTGAGTTCTTATTGGGGAATTATTATTTGTGTTGTTTTCGTGTCTTTAATAGATTCCACTGAACAAAACAAAACAAAAAATTTCAATGTAAGTAATAGCTTCAGTAAAGTTTATCTTATATAAGTAAATATAATGCCGAGATTTTACGGTCGTAAGTAAGTTGCGATAATTTAATTAAAAATAGCTGAGCTAAAATGGTAAAAAGGTTAAATAGACAACTATAGGGACCTCTTGGGTAATTACCACCATATATAAAGGTAGTATAATGTCAAAATCGAATTCTACAGTAAATTATCTTGATACGTTTGTTCGTTTACATTGAGATTTTCAACTTTCTTTTGATGTCTATTTAATGATTTCAATATACTTCATAACAATTTTATTATGTCTTATCTATTATTCAATTTTTTTTTTCTTTTTTTTTCCGATAATGAACTTGTTCTAAATATTGATCATCAAGTAAAAATATTCCATAAAGAATAAAAAGGAAAAAAAAACCCAAAAAACTACTAAAGACATTATAAACACGCGATTGGTAGCTACCCAACCCATGTCTCTACTAGGTTAGGTACACACTACACAGTTATACAAAGTAACCTTACCGCATAGGTACACCCAACAATAAAAGCCATTAATTGACGACAAAAGATTCAACATTAAATGGGCTTACCTATATTATGTTAGGAGGGATTTAGATTTAGATTAAATTTTAGCCTAATTTTACTTGCTTAAGTATATTAGTTATACATTATTGCATGTGTGTACAAATATGTACTTATTTAAATGGCACAATAAAATAATAGAAGGCTTCTATTAGAAGCCTAACTCAACTCTCAAACATATTGTATGTGTATAGCCTTTTCGTAATTATTTTATTATAATCGATATTAGAATTTCCCATGTGGATACGGTAAGTTTCAATAGTCCTTTTCACTGTAAAACTATTAGAGATGAGTGTTTTCTATAATGTCATAGTAGTTTAGTAGTTTAGTAGTTACGAAACATTTTCAGATTTTTTTTGAACAATTTGGGATAATTTCGTTCGAATGACCGAATGTGGTCAGGATTCGGTTTGGGGCTCACTCGAAAATATCTATATCGGTTAAAGTTTTAGTTTAGATAATTTAGGTTTTTATTACAGCCGGACAATCCAAAGCCAAGGACATTCATGACCCCGCTTATATTTTATACTATGGTTTTAGAATTGAGAGAGAAATTTGTATTTTATAAAGATATAAACAACAAAAATTCGAATAATTAAGAATGCAATTATTCCCAATTAAAGCTATTGAGTTCTAATCCTTCACTTAATTCTGAATGAAAAGGGACAACAGACATTGTAAAAGCGTCAAAATATTAAAATTTTATTAGAAAATGGGTAAAAATCGATTTTACAAAAGTAAGTATTAGAGAAAAAAAATGACGGCAATGAATTTTGCATTTATTATAATTTCACAAACGTCCTTGAAAACCCAAAAACGGGTTTCACCATTTTTGAGAGACTATAATTGATGAAATCAAAAGGCAACATTTTACTCGATTTAGTAGTTTTTTCAAATTTTATATGCATTTGGTTAAATTCGGGTTAGTAAAATATATAGGTCGGTACTCTTAACAACATGATTAACGCTGGTATTTCGGATCCAAAAACAATATATTTCATCCAAAAATTTAAAAAAGAAGTAAGTAAATTGATTTAAAAAAGCTGTAAGAATTTTTCGGAGTAAGTATACGTTTTTATTCAATGAAAATTAACAAGAAAAGCAAATTAACAACCGGGCGATTCATTTCCTTCTTTCATCTGAATCGTTTTCCTTTTCCATTTTTGTTTTGTATATTTGTCTTTTGAAGTAAATTTGACGAAGCAATTCCGCCTTTGTTTTTTTTGTACATATTTATAAAAATCAAAGTATGAATATTTCAGGTTACGTTTGACGGTCAGAATTGTCCTCAATGTTTTCACATCGAGTTTTGTCTGGACGTTCAATTTATATTCGGTACGTGTTGCCATTGTTCTGTCTGACGTTTTGGCATTGAGATTGATGGATTTGAATTTCTAAGCGTTAAAAAATTAAAATTTTGGTATATTTTTTTCTCAGTATAAATACAAGTAGTATTTTGGAGTCCAAAAAAAACAGTATAATACTGCGAAACACAGAATAGTAACGAACGTTAATCATTTATTATGTACATCTTGACAATTTCTAATTTGAAATTTCCGTATATCTTACGAGTACTTACTTATACATATAGACGTAATATATATACATATATATGTACATATAAGTGCATTTAAATAATTGGTGGTAATAATATATTCATATTTAATGAAGATACTAATTTGTTATTCTGATTTACCTACCTATCCAACTGCAAATATATGCAGATAGGCAATATAAGCATTTCCCCCAATGTTAACTAAGAAAGATGGATTGTTGCAGCTTAATAATAGTTAATAGATAATGGCAACAAATAATCATAATGGGTATGGTACATATA
>JANSTT010017943.1:0-15333 GCA_026745375.1 Platyura marginata | reverse complement strand
AAAACGACCGTCGCGACTAACAACCCCATTCCCCCCTAACTGGACACTCGCGTACTAACCACTAAAAACATCTTTTATAACAATATATATATTATTTAATTATTCATTAGCCAACGAACAGAAAATTAATATTAAATTTAATAATACGAAATCACACTGAAAGCGGAAAACGTTTCTATTCTTGAACCCAAAGAATAGACTTTTTTTTGACAGGAAAAAAAGGAAATATTACCAAATTCTGTCTACACAAAAGAGTGTCAACAATTAAAATATCAATTATTAGGTAACCATCTATTTGCAAAGTTCAATTAAACACTGCATTGTCGTCAGGTCAATTAATGAATATTTATATTAAAATTAACGTTTATTGTTTGTTAAATCGCATATAAGAGCGATGTGCATTCAAGCCGATAATTTATTTCCACATATTTACCTATATTAGTCATTTGATCGTTTTAAGTTTAAGTTAAGTGACAGTAGGTACTTTATATGTAATGCAACGATTTTTAAACCATTTGGATTAAATGCAATTAGAATTCAACCATTATAGACAGCACAGCAAGTTGAATGGTAAATAATTGATAAAAGTTTGTAGTGTGGTTTTGATGGCATTAATTTAATTGAAATAAATAGGTCAGTGGAATAAAAATACTTTATTCTATATGGAAAATAAAATTATTAACAAAGTGCGTTTAAAGTGCGTTGACCATATTTTTGGCAGCGAAATCGGGGAATATGCCGACATACAAAAAATACCGTATATAAACACGTTAGACATGGGCGACGGCGATTGCATTGATTTTATATGTAGCAGCATTTTTTGTGCCCCTACAGAAACAATTGGTTAGTCATAACCGAATTTAAATCTCTGCTTTAAAACACAAATAATTACATGTGTCATTCTGCGAACATTTTCTAAATTTCATGTGTCCGCAAAAGAGTTAGGTGTCAAATAATCTCTAAATATGCGTCCCTCTTCAAATAACAAATTTTTTTTTAAAGCAAATGGCAACCACATATTATCTCAATCGAGAAAAAAAAACATAACTTTCAGCTGAATCTGTAGTTATTAGACCATGCAAAAAAAATCGATCATTAAATTACGTTCCACATAGAAATTCGTTTGACTATGTCTCACATGAATGATAGTTGCAATTTTATTTCATTGACCTAAGCTCAATTTAAAATTTACAGAATTTACTTAATGTTTTTGTATTCTGAAGTTGTATAGGTCCACAATTCCAGACACATTTATTTACTACTGCAGTAATACCATAAGTTCCCGGATGTGATTAACGTTTTTATACAAAAAAAAACATTAAATTGCATATTTAATATTGATGTTGCATTAATTACAATCGATTAGGTAATAATTTTCTTATTACTAACTATTATACTTGGATTACAGATAATTAGCTTTTTAATAGTTCAGCCACAATATCGATTGTTAGATTCATTAGAGTTATATCGTACCTACATACATATATCGAAAATGGCACAACTACAAGAAATTCTACTGCATCCCATCATTTTTTCTGGAATTATATTGGTCATTTACATCATTTATAAGTAAGAATTAAAATGGTGCCGTTTTCAAAAATAAATAAATAAATAAAATAAATTTTCTCCAATAAAAAAAAGAGTTTGGATAGAGGGCAAATCATTTTCGAAAACTTTTCGGGCCGATGGCAAAGTCGTTTTGATAACCGGAGCAAATACCGGCATTGGCAAAGAGACAGCGGCCGAAATGGCCGAACGTGGAGCAAAAGTTATAATGGGATGTCGTGATCGAGCAAAAGCGGAATGTGCCCGACAGGAAATTATCAAATCAAGCGGCAATCCAAATGTACATTTTATGCATTTGGATTTAGCATCGTTCAAGTCGATTCGTACGTTTGCTAGACAATTTCTCGATACCGAACCAAAATTGGATATTCTAATAAATAATGCCGGCGTAATGGGTATGAAACGAACACTTACTGAAGATGGTTTGGAAATGCACATGGGCGTCAATCACTATGGTCATTTTCTGTTGACACTGTTGCTGCTCGATCGTTTGAGAGAATCGAAACCCAGTCGTATTGTAAATGTATCCAGTTGGGGCCAACGATTTGTGAAATTCAATAGGGACGATTTAAATGGAGAAAAATCCTATAATCGATTTAATGCGTATTTACAAAGTAAGTTGGCGAACGTTATGTTCACAAAGGAATTGGCCCGGAAATTACGAAATAGCGGCGTTACGGTAAATGCTCTGCATCCTGGCGTGACATTTACCGATATGTCAAGGCATTTGGGTTCGTTTAACTTTCTTTTATCAAAGTGAGTATTTATTTATTTATTGTTTGGAATTATTAGCCAGGAGATTTATATTGTGCATAGTTTGATAGAGCTTTCTTAGTGCAGCAAATGAAGGCCTCTATCTTTGTACTTTTACATCATTTCAGTTGAAAACATTGTCAAATTCTAACAAATTCTCATACTTCAGATGTTTTTTCTAACATTTGTATTTATGATTTGATGTATTGACAGTCGGAACTAGAATATATCGATGACCTAGTTTAAATATGCCTTAACCCAGATTTACAAATTTAAAGGAGACACAAAAAACTATTTAAAATTTATTTCTCATTTTATTCCAGTCAATTGTGTGATATTTTTTCGGCTCTATTTCTCCGAAGTGCACAGTCCGGTGCTCAAAATTCTGTTTACGCAGCACTTGATTTTAATCTACAAACTATTTCTGGACAATATTTTGAGTAAGAGTTAAAAATGTTTTCATTAATTTTATTTCATTTTTTGTTCGTTTTGTTTTTTTAGTAATTTAGAATTTAGTAAAATTAATAAGGACGCCGAAAATGAGGAATATTTAAAATGGCTGTGGAAAAAAAGTGAAGAAATCACAGGAATTTGCTTTAGTGACAAAGAGTATAAATAAATAGCCGTAAATGAAGGTATGTATAGTGTTTAATAATTTAATTTATTTTAGAGATTAATTTGTTTAATTTTTAATGTAAGAAGTTCTAAATCCACAGTTAAGGATATAGAATAAAAATGTCACAATATTTTAAGTTAATATTTCTTATTTGATTCATCAAGTTTTTACTTAACTGAATACTTAAAAGTACACTTCTCGAAAAACTATTGAAACACTTACAAAAAATTAGTATACAAACTTAAAGATAAATTAACTTGATCCAGGTGTGGTAGAAATTATTTTTTAGAAAATTTTAATTAATTATAAATTGAGAATCTGCATGGATGCAGATGCTAAAATCTAAACCTCTAAACCATTTTTTTAAAGACAAAACTTCAGGGGTTAAGCTTTCAGACTAAAAGAAAATTTTATAAACGATTTCGTAATTTTTTTTTGCATATTCATCGGGTTTATGTCGAATCAGTGATTTCCTATCAGTTTTGACTATAGTGATTTCTTTTGTATATTTTTGTTTTTGACTGTTCATGGAAGATTTTGGAACGTGCCATCACCCCTGCACTTAGTCATGAATAGTCAAGAGATTTGTCCATTTCTCACTTGTTTCCCATAACCATTTTGCAGTATCATCATCTCTGGCCCATCGAGATTCCTTTTTAATTTGGCAATCGCTAAAATATTTTCCAGTAACTTTATCAAAATCTGGATCCAAGGTAACGGCAAGCGTTGTCTGAACACCGGCTATTGCTGTCTTAAAGAAAAAATAATAAATTGGATACATTAACGCTTCAAAGAATCCATTGAATAAGTGTCGATTTAATTCCGTTTTAACAGCACCCGGATGTAAACTATTAGCGGTAACGCCAGTTCCATCAAGTCTTCGGGCAAGTTCTCTGGTAAATAATACATTGGCCAATTTACTTTGAGCATAAGCTGAATATCTGTTGTATGACTTTTCACTATTCAAATCCTTTTTGTTTATTGCGCCCCATATATGTGCCAGGCTAGAGACATTTATAATTTTGCTAGGTGCAGATGCTTTTAACCTATCTAGTAAAAGATTTGTTAATAAGAAATGACCCATATGGTTGACACCCAATTGCATTTCAAATCCATCCTTGGTTCGATTCTTCGGCATCGCCATAATACCAGCATTGTTGATTAGATAATGTAAATGGGTCTGTTCCTCAAGAAATCTAAAAAAAAAATCTGTCAGTTTTTTTAGGAGCTCTTTAACAACCTTGTGAATGAATACTTTTTAGCAAAATTTCTAATTGATTCGAGAGACGCCAAATCCAGTTTCCTATTAAAAATATTAATGTTTCCGGTTTTTTCCACAATCTCCTTTCTTGTCACCTCACAGCGTCTTGAGTCTCGGCATGCCATATAAACATGGGCACCACGTGATGCCAAATCCAGTACCGTTTCCTTTCCAATTCCCGTATTGCATCCGGTTACAATGACAATTTTTCCATCGATTCGAATGTTTTTCTTTTTGAACTGTCCACCCTGTGAGAATTTTCTGAAATTGTCTAAATTAAATTTTTTCTGAAGAAATTCCGTTTTAAAACAGTGATGGCCATAGAAATGTGTTCTTTCCAGCATTTTTTTCTGAAAAGTTATTCTGGGATTTCTCAACTTTTTCATTTCGGGGAACACATTTTGCCAATTTTGGCGTGTAGCTTAGTAAATTTTTTTGGAAAATCAGAAATTGCCTATTTTTATTTATTCTTTATCGGTACCTTATTTCGAGTAACTTTAAAGTTCCTTTTGTACATCCTACGAGCGACATCTATCGTGAATATAGATGTCGAAAACATTAAGTTTATATATAATTTTTATGTTTAGCCAAAGTCCTAGCTCGACTTGACGAAAAAATAGCAGAGTAATCTCAACTTATAGACAATTGACCAGGCACAATAAACCACCGCGGATTCAAATGCTAAATAATATTAAAATTAATATCTAAATCTGTGTGTGTGTGTCAAATTTACACAGGGAACCGATGAAGGTTAAACTAAATAAATTCGGCAGTTAGAATTTCTTATTCAAATATGGAACGTATAGATAATTCTAAGGTTGTTCTATTCATCACACAACATAAAAGAACTAAATAATTTCACACATTTTTTCCACTTCCCCTCGTCCTGGGTACCGATATTACAATTTCTTATTGAACATACCTTAGAAAATTTAGTCCAAGAATTACAGCAATTGAACCACCGACCCAAATACCAATAGTGGCGGTACTACGTTCACCCATTTTCTAATTATCAATTTAATAGTAAATTGTTCACATGTAGTTATTAAATCATTTATTGATCACTAATCGATTATTTATTCAAAATGGAGCTTCCTTTTTATAAAAATGTCAATTATCTCTCAATCAGTTAATCGAATGAATAACTTGTTGATTTAGAAAGCAATCATTACCGGTACGTACGGTTCATCAAACTTGAACTTGATATTAATTCACATTTATAGTGAGCAACGACGATGAATAACAAAATAATTTTATTCAGCTTGTTTCATATTTGAAGGCACACAGACAACTGATAACATAAGGCAATCTACGTTATAACAATTTACAATATATATGATCATCCATTGATCATAGTCATAGTAAGTGGCGGATCCGTAGCTACAAAAAAGAACATTCATATTCCGTACTAAATAGTATAATTGAATTTTTTCCAGTAAATACAGGGTGCCCTGACAGACTTTATGGGAGTTACAAGCATGTAGTTTTTTATCCCTAATACTTAAAATCATTTCATCTACTTAAAGCTGGAAAACTAAGTTGAAAGTTATAATATTGAATGTTGCTGTTGTTGTAAATCCGTTTTTATTTGACAATTTTTAAGCCTCGTCTTACCTATATAGGTAAAAATATTATTTTGATGCATTTCGTCAATATATAAGTAAAAAATACATATGCATGTAAATGTAGTAAAATAAAATTAAACATCGGTTGAAGCGACATTTTTAAAATAATGGAAACGCATGCATTGCACGCCAAAGCTTAATTTACGCAATGTTCGTTTATAGCAATTGTTTGAGTTCCGTAAGGCCGAAAATTTAATATGGCTGGCTGTAACTTCGAAATTTTAAACAGAAGCTAGAGATGTCCTTTTTGAAATTTTTTTAAAATGAATATTTGTCGATAAAGAAGTTCCAGACATTACTCAACATTTATTGACTAATTCTATGTATGACGACAACCGATAAATATTTTAGTTTGGTGTAAACAAGGACTGGACATACATAGGACTTTCTATATGACTAACTGGGAAACAAAAACAGAATTTGAAATCAAAACTTTTATTAAGGAATACACCATTAAATAATTTTTACAACAATAACAACTTGATTGAAATCCGGTAACAGATGTGTCTACTTATCGTTAGCTTCGATATTACAATAAAAACACTATTACAAACCCAACTAAACCACTAAACATACATAGAAAGAAACACTTAACTTAAAGATAATTAAATTTGATTGTCAATAGTTGATAGATGAGTCCATCTTTCACTAGTTTCCCATAACCATTTTGCTGTGTCATCATCTCTGGCCCGTGGACTTTCCTTGTTAATTTTGCAATCGGCAAAATATTTTCCAGTAACTTTATCAAAATCCGGATCCAAAGAAATTGCAAGCGTTGTTTGAGCACCGGATACAGCTGTCTTAAAGAAAAAATAATTAATTGGAACCATCAGAACTTTAGTAAATCCATTGATAAAGTGTCGAGTTAATTCCGTTTTAACAGCACCCGGATGTAAACTGTTAGCGGTAACGCCAGTTCCTTCAAGTCTGCGGGCAAGTTCTCTGGTAAATAATATATTGGCCAATTTGCTTTGGTTATAAGCTGAATATTTGTTGTATGACTTTTCACTATTCAAATCCTTCTTATTTATTTCACCCCATCTATGTGCCAGGCTAGAGACATTTATGATTTTGCTAGGTGCAGATGCTTTTAACCTGTCTAGTAAAAGATTTGTTAACAAGAAATGACCCATATGATTGACACCCAATTGCATTTCAAATCCATCCTTGGTTAGAGTTTTAGGCATCGCCGCAATTCCAGCATTGTTGATTAGATAATGTAAATGGGTCTGTTCCTCAAGAAATCTGAAAATAAAATATTTGTCAGTTTCCTCAGGAACGCTTTACCATCATTGTGGATGAATACTTCTTAGCAAAATTTCTAATTGATTCCATAGATGACAAATCCAGTTCCCTATTAAAAACGTTGGTGTTGCCTGTTTTTTCCACAATCTCTTTTCTCGCCTCCTCACAACGTTTTGAGTCACGGCATGCCATATAAACATAGGCACCACGTGATGCCAAATCCAGTACCGTTTCCTTTCCAATTCCCGTATTGCATCCGGTTACAATGACGATTTTTCCGTCGATTCGAATGTCTTTTTTTTTGAACTGTCCACCCTGTGAGAATTTCCTGAAATTGGCTACATTTAATTTGCCTTCCACATTTAAAGTTTAGAAAGAAGAATAAACCCAAAAGAAAGAAATTACGTGAAAAACAGTGATGGCTATAAAAATGTGTGCTATTTGACATTTTGTTTGTTTTCTTATGAATATTTGTTGATAATGAAGTTCCACTTATGTTAATAATTACATATTTGTTGATTCTTACTGGTTTTATTAGTTTAATCTAGTGATGATATAATCAACTGCTAATAATCAAAACTTTTTCACTTAGCGTCTACCTATAACAATAATCGACCATGAAACATTTATACTAATTATTTTATTCGAGTTCAATGAATTGTTTTTCGACTACATATATAATTTTGGTTTGCGAACCTCTCTTCACATTCAAGATGGCGCGCATATAATTAAAACCTGTATTGAACAATGAAATAAATTATAATAATTAAATTTAAACCAGATTTGTGTGAACACAAATATAAATATATTCACAAAAATAAATGGTACTACAATAATAATAATTATTATAAATAAAAAAAATTAAGAACATTATATATAAATTATTAATCAAAAATTAACGCAGTGAAGATTCGATCATAATGGATGGAGTCTGTTAATCATCGATAATTACACTTTCTACATCAGACTCACGTGATTCAGTGACTTCGTCGTTTATTGGTTCTGTCTATAAATATTAGTCTTTATTATATTAAATCATAATAATTCCAAAAGTAACAAAAAAAAAAAAAAATAGAAAAATAATGGAGTGTCCACATAAAATAATTTTTAAAACTTAAAACTTTGTGCACGCCAAACTATTTTAATTTGGTTTGGTGTGAACATGAACTGAGGAACCGCCTATTAATACATGCCGTGACAAACCGAACGTTGTGGTGCAATATTTTTCTGCATACGATTCTTTATGAATGAATTTGTTTATTTTGTCAACCCCCGCGCGCCTGCATATACCATCATATTGACTATTTGGCTCTCCTTGACTCTCCAGTTAGTGCAATTAGAATTAATTTGAGATTTAGTGCGAAGCGCTTTTGTGAAAGTAGGGTTATGTTACTCAAAACCAGAAGCAGCAAAAAACGTGGTTTTTTTGCAGTGGTCAAAACATCACACATACGTTTCATTATGATTTATAAAATTATGAATAATAGTATTTTGTTTTTGTTTGAAATTTTATTTTCGACTATTTAGTAAAAAGTTTATTATCAACAAAATTAAACGAGCAATATTTTATCGGTCATTACCATTACCAACCAATCTTAAAATATTCGTCTAATACGAATAAAATAACGCTCTTTCAAAGTTACGTTGTCTGACTGGAAATTCTTGGAAGAAAATATTGTACCTTTTTCGCATTTTGACAGCTCTGGCACGGCATGTATTAATAGGTGGTTACTGAGGGCTTACTCTTTAAAACGGTACGCGACATGTTCTTGTGTCGTTTATCTTTTTTTTCTACTCTGGCTACCATCGTTGATGACGATTATACGCCTGCTAAACTTAAAACAATGGCGGCTTTGATATTTGGTGAATTATTGTAGTGGAAATGCTTAAAGAAACAATATTTAATTTACGATTTAACGACTATCGTTTTCAAGAGTATACCCTCGGGACAATAAAACTAACTTGGAACTCAAGACAGTAAACTAATAAATAGATCTTAGATGGACATATAAATAAAAATAGAACTTCCATAAAACGCTACTGAGGAATTCGCTATACATAAATAAATACTATATAGGTATAGGTACTCAAATACTGAACTAAAATAATGCTCAACAAACAATACTTTTACATAAAATGCAATAACAAGAACAAAAAAAACAATCACTAAACTTGATTGCTAATCGCTGACAGATGAGTCCACTGCTCGCTAGTCTCCCATAACCATTTTGCAGTACCATCATCTCTGGCCCGTTGAGATTCCTTTTTAATTTTGCAATCGGCAAAATACTTTCCAGTAACTTTATCAAAGTCCGGATCCAATGCAACAGCCAACGTAGTTTGAGCACCGGATTTTGGTGTTTTGAAAAAATAATACGTAAATGGATTAATCACTTGTCGTACTTTGGTCTGAACTAAATATCGGCCCAAATCAGTTTTAACGACACCGGGATGAAGTGCATTTGCGGTAACATCAGTGCCTTCAAGACGTTTGGCCAATTCTCGGGTAAACAAAATGTTTGACAATTTACTTTGACTGTAGGCTCGATATTTGTTGTACGATTTTTCACTGTTCAGATCATTTCGATTTATTTCACCAAATGTGTGTGCCAAACTGGAGAGATTAATGATTTTGCTGGGTGCGGATGCCTTTAGTGTATCCAGCAAGAGATTCGTTAATAGAAAATGACCCATATGATTGACACCCAATTGCATTTCGAATCCGTCCCTGGTTGTCAAACGTTTTGGCAAAGCCATCACACCAGCATTGTTTATAAGAAAATGCAAGCGGTTTTGTTCTTCTAAAAATCTAAAATACATATACATGTATCACTCTGTGGAAAAATTTATTGGAACTTTATAAATTATATATATATATATATACTTCTTAGCAAAATTTCTAATCGATTCTAGAGACGCCAAATCTAATTCCCTGTTAAAAACGTTGGTGTTGCCGGTTTTTTCAACAATCTCCTTTCTTGCCTCCTCACATCGTTTTGGATCTCGACATGCCATATAAACCTGAGCACCACGTGATGCTAAATCCAGTACCGTTTCCTTTCCAATTCCCGTATTGCTTCCTGTTACAATGACAACTTTTCCATCGATTCGAATGTCTTTCTTTTTGAATTGTCCGCCCTGTATGTATTTCCTGAAATTGGAAATTTTTTTTTGTTTTCTTGTTTACAAATTGTTAGTTCATGACACAGATTATAGTAAATTTTAGGAACCCCCGTATACAGAGGTCCTAAATCTACCCAAAAATTTATAAGCACATATTTTCTCTATTTTATATTATGTCTAATTCTAGTGCGAACTGTCTTTACTGTTAATTAAAAATGGGGATCATTTTCATTTTCTAATTAACAGTAATGATCCACTATAAACAACTAGAAGTAGAAAACTATTGTCTGCATTATTTATATTAGATTGATTAAATGTAGCATTAATAGACTAAAATTTAATTAAAACTATAGCACCAAAGGGAGATAATCACTCATTTATGAAGTTATGACATGGATAATTACACTAGAATTAATTCAGTGATTACGCCCTCGAACTATAGTTATTATAAATTCCTTCTTAATATACATACAGCGCTGTGCATAAAAATAGGTGTAAGACATATTTTGTATGAAAAAGTCGGAATTCAGTAATTTCTCCTTGTTGTTAGGATTGATATCTGAGAAATCTATGAATGCAGATATTCATTATTTTCAAATGCTAATATTTTCTGAAAATATGGAAGGGAAATAAGGACAGTTGAAGGATTTAAGGATACCCTGTTGTGCAAAAAAATAGGTGCGGAAAATTCAAAGCTACGAAATGCCCAATTAAAACCAGAAATTAAGCATGTGAATTATTTGTTTCACTTTAGAATGTGATTTTTAAAGCTATGTAGTAATAGATTTCTTTAGTTTCTGGTTTTAATGAGCCATTTCATAGCTTTGAATTTTCCGCACCTATTTTTTTTTGCACAATAGGGTATCCTTAAATTCTTCAACTGTTCTTATTTCCCTTCCATATTTTCAGAAATTATTAGCGTTTGAAAATAATGAATATCTGCATTCATAGATTTCTCTGATATCAATCCTAAAAACTAGGAAAAATTACTGAATTCCAACTTTTTTATACAAAATATGCCTTACACCTATTTTTATGCACAGCACTGTGCATATATGTACTATAGTAGCTGAACTTCACCTAGAATTACCTTGATCTTTAATCTTACAACATTCATAACTAACTAAAAATTTATCTTTATATACATACAGATACTTAACATATACGTTTCTAATAGCTATTTATTTTACACATAAATTATCTTAACAAAATAATTCATTAAAAGTTAGTTAGAAATTAGGTAAAAACAGTGGACACAACACCAAAAACAAAACCTGAACATAACAATCAAAATTATCATGATTACATCTTTTTTTTTTTAAATATATAGACGAATATTCGAGAATCACTGATGTGGTGAATTCGCTTAGTAATTGATAAACACACAAAAACACAATTAACATTAGCCAAAAATTCTCAACAAGTTTATTTTCACCAAATCATGTTAAAAACAAATTATAAACATTTTTTTTTGTATCTCAGATTGA
Organism: Platyura marginata; assembly: GCA_026745375.1. Taxonomy (NCBI): domain Eukaryota; kingdom Metazoa; phylum Arthropoda; class Insecta; order Diptera; family Keroplatidae; genus Platyura; species Platyura marginata. The sequence continues at coordinate 3,657 of JANSTT010017943.1, read as the reverse complement.
CTTGACAAAAAGAGCTGTGTACGCCGCCGTCTTATGGCTACAGTAAATAAATGACGATCATTTAGGAATGATAATCAAAAATTCACTATAATAACATTCAAGGTGAATACAACGCATTCCGTATTCAGTATTGTAGATAATTTTGACTGTTTACATTTTTGCCATCAATATTATGTAGATGTGTGGACATTCCTTTATGTACCAATTATATATAGCACTAAGATCTTAGAATTTTAGATGTACTTCTACATATTTAAAAAAAAAATTAATTAAATTTACAACATTTCACGATAAACATATGACACATGACACATAAAAAGAAAAGAAAGGGAAAAGAAATTTGGTAGGTTGTCATCGGCTAATAAAATTGGCGGGTTTTGTGACAAGATCCGCCAATCATGTAAACAACCAATATATTATTGGCGGACTGTTTACCGTTGGCAGGTCATTGGTAGATAATTGGTAAATCGGCCAATATTGGTAGATCCACCAACTGTCTAAACGTAGCTTTAGGCTACTCTTATAGCCCTATATTTTTAAACATCTGCATGAATGGCTGATTTCTTGATTTTTTTGATTTCCGGGTATAGTTTTTGCATCATTGTGTAGGTAGAAAGTGAAGACTCTACCAGCCCCCGGATTCTGGTTCTTTATGACGAAGCTTTATCAGGAAGCTTTTTTTAAACAAAAAAAGATGCCCACTTTCATATGTATGCTAAATAATTTCCTGGTATATTTTTTTCATGAATGTGTAAAAAAGACAAAAAAGTGAAAACTTTATCAGGAAGTTTCTAGAATTTAAAAAACCAGTAAAGAAGAAAAATTGGCTACGCCGATTATAATATACCCGTATGAGTACTTATTTATTATTTACAACTTTGTCCGTGTCCTATTTTTTGTTCGATTTGCTCCAAAAACAATGGAGATCTTAATCCAGGACTACATAATAAACTGTCAGCTTTCTAGCTTTAGCCGTTTGGCCGAAATCTTGATCACGGGCAGACGGACGGACATGCATATTTCGACTTAGAATTTCACGAGAAAGATAATGGTGTTGAAATTTTTTTTCTACGATGAGTATTAAGGGGCGTTACAAACTCCGTACCAAAGTTATAATACCCTTCGATTAACATCATACGGGTATAAAAATGGCCCCTTTCATATATCTGTTCAAATGTTGACATATTGGTGGCAATGCAATGGAAATAATGGAAAACTGGAATGTTGCTTATTCATTCAATTGGTTTTTTTAAATTAATTCAGTTGTTAGTCATTTAAATATATTCGATAAAAAAAAATCGTTACTGAATGACGTAGCGTTTATCTATAAAAAAAAGATAGAAGACGAAGGACAATAATTAAAAAAAGAGAACATGTAGCCCCCGTCTACCGTGAACGCTTTATTTTTTTTTAAAAAAAATTCTTCCATCAGAAAGACCTCCTGAGTTTTTAAAGAGCCTCATATTATTTTTTTGAAGCCATCGTTGATTGTATCCAATTTACATATGTGTGTGTGTGTGTGTGGACATAATTTTGTAAGTCACGGTTCTTTCTCAAAAGAAAAAAAAATGAAATTTACTGAATTGAATACGAAGAAGATGACTTGGCAAATTTCAATTTACTTTCTTTTTTTTCTCTTAATTATAGCAATTTTGTTCCTATTCATATTTATTTTCTATTTAAACAATTACTTTCTATATTACACAAATGTATGGTAAAATAATTTTCAAATTGATTTCAGTTACTTAAGTAGAAAAATTAAATTATATTTACAAGATTTAAGTAGAACAAAAGATACTTAAGAAGAGTATTATTTACTGAAAATTGTTAAATCTTTCATCATCAATCAATCATATGATCATGCTAAAAACTATACAATCAACATTTACACACCGAATATTTGTAAATGTAAGTAAGTAGGTAATACTTTATTTATTTATTTTTGTTTGTTTATTGATAATACACTTGAAATTGTCATTATTATCAATATTAATATATCTATGTAGTGATTATATGGACAATTTATGGACAAATATTTTGATGAAATTATCGGTCACCGGCAACTATAGTGTCACAACTCAAAAATAACATTTAAGAGATAAATTGAGATTATAAATTGTATTGTTACATCATTATAAATGGAATTTAATAAATTCCTTATTGAACAAAAAAAGTCATTTCTATACGGATCTATACGGCAACAATACGGTTGCAAGATAGAGCATAAAATCTAAATTTAATGGGAAAGATAAGTTACGAATTTTGAAATTTTTTGAATTGTGCCACTATAGTCTCGCCGGGGCAAAAAACAAATGAAATATTTTGTACTATAAAATTGTTCTTAAATGATTATGATGATGATTATAATGATGATGAATGATTGTGTTGAACACATACCTTAGAAAATATAGAATTACAGCTAGTCCAAGAATAACAACAATTGAGCCACCGACCCAAATACCAATAGTTGCACCACGTTCAGGCATTTTTTCTAATTATCAATTCAAAAGCAAATTGTTCATATAACTATGTAGTTATTAAATCATTTATACAAAACAACACTATGTGTAGTTAAAGCAATTTAAATTAGAGCCTTTTTTTATAACAAGCCTATTTTATTATTAATATTATGTGAGAGCGCTTATATCATAAAACCGGAATCCTTTTCTTTTTTTTTAAACACCATACAATTTTCAAATATCAATTACCTCAGCAAATCGAATGAAAAACCTAACTTAAACTTGTTCATATATGTTGAGGAGATTTGGAGAGCACACGTCGCCGTACGGTTCATCAAACTTGAACTTGATTATTAATACTTTTTTTATATATATTTATTTAGGTAGTGTGAACGACGGACGAAGAATATCAAAATCTTTTCGTTTAGCTTGTTATAAACTTGAAAGCACACTGACAACTAAAAAAATAATCCAAACAGCTAGAGTTTTTTACCATTCAGAATTTTTGGTGAGACGCATGTTTTGTAGTAAAAATATATATAAAAAAAAAACCAGTCAGTCAATCGTACCTACATACATTTATATGTATTGGATGTGTATCAACCCACGAAAGAAGTAATATCTTTCTTATAGTTTGAACTTCCATATATAAATCTACCGTAGTGGTCAGCAAAATGTGACCATCATCCAATATTTTTTTTTGTTTTGTTATTAATGGTCTCAATGGTGGTGTCTAAAATCGAGATGGAGACTGAATATATTGAATAATTAAAAGTGGGTCATGTTCATGATATCGTCTCGATTCATTTTCAAATCAAACCAACTACATATATGTAAGCCAAAGGTTAACCCCTTTAGACCTGCATTTTTTACATGGGGCAAACAAATTTTTTCTTTGTGTTTCTAGATAATTTGGGGCATGAATATTCGAAATTTAAAGGATCATATTTTATTTCAGGGTTTTTCTCCTTTTTTCCAGGATGTACATTACAATGTACATGAAACAAATCATTTATGAAAAATGTTTGCGTTAAATTCAACATAATGTAATAATGTAATAAAAATAAGTCAGACATTCTATTTAAAAAAATATAAATTCGTAATTTTTGGTAATTTTTTCAAATATCATTGCAATTTGTGTATCGATGAAATTTTGTGAAACAATTTCGAACTTTCACAAAACATAAATGAATTTGGC
>JANSTT010017942.1:0-15336 GCA_026745375.1 Platyura marginata | reverse complement strand
ATCAATTTTATGTCATTTCTAGAGTTTTTAATCATTTGTATTCAATTTACCCAATTATATTTATTGTACAGACAAAACAGACACGTACAAAGTTGTAACCAATACATAAGTACGGGTATATCATAATCGACGTAGCCAATTTTTACTTCTTTATTGGTTTTATATACATTTATATAAGAGGAATTTATATAAGAGGAATTTATATAAGAGGAATTTATATTTTACTCGTTTACTTCAAGCCACCAAAGACGCACAGTAAATTATATTTCTAAAGTTTATTAGAAAACCCTTATGTAAGTGCCTACTTAATGTATAGAAAGAAATCGTTCAAGAGGTGCTTTTGAAATTATATAGCATGAGGTGGTTGAAAATGAACACAAAATATACCTACTGAAAGCGGAAAAATTCTTCAAAATAAGTTTAAAGAGAAAAATTCACTTACAAAAATAGGTATATTGTTTCAGTAGGGTAGTGGAACCAATTATCGGTCATTTAAGCACACACGAACACTCAAGTTTAGGATTAGGATTGCTACATTTCGCAACATACGAGAAATATTCGGTTAGTTCGAATGATTTTTGATTATTATTAAAATTTTGCATTGTCTTTAATGGTTTTTGCACAAAAAAATTGACCCAGCAGGCTAACGTAAAAGTCCCGTAAAAGATCCCTCCAAAAAAATTTTTTTTTTTTTTTTAATTATTCCCGACGATAAACTGGCTTTAGAAAAATCGCCATGCATGGAAATCCGTATTTTAAGTTAAGTTAAAACCAAAAAAAGATTTTTTTATGGCTGCCTCTCGACTGCATGGTTTTTGATATCACATAAAATCGATACAAATTAAAATAAATAAAAACAGTAAATAAAATTGAAAAATGTTGATTCAAAATAAAAGGTAACCCAAAATAAAAACCAAAATTTGTATTTTGTATGAAGAAAAATTAAATTGATTTTATAGGGTGACCCGCAATCATCAAATAAAATTTCTTTCTTAAATCATTTTCTCATTTTTTTTTTGGTTGGTAGTGCTATTGTTGCAAGGAAGAAAACAATTATATAAAAAAATTGAGAAGAAAGCATTGTTTTTGGTATGTGATTTTTTTAATGATACCAAATATTTTACAGTCGAGAAGCGCCATTAGTAATATTTTATTTATAAAAAAAAAAATTTGTACTTCGTCATATTAGAGTATGGATACTGAAAATTAAGTGGGAAAGTGTAATCCTTAAAATAAAATTAGAAACTAACCAATTCTCACATATAGGCTGTTATATGGGTTTTTGGATTTTTTCTGGCCAACTACTAAGTGGTGTCCTCTACCCTATACAGAATCATGATTTTCCATTCATAAGGAATATTTTTAAAACCATTTCTTTAGTAATTCTTTACAAACAACAATTAAATAACGACATAAAAGAATTTCACTAACCCGCACATTTAATAATTTCATTTAACTTTTCTTACGTTCGCCAGATAACAAAAAAAAAAAACGATAACAGCTAAATGTTTATGGCCCTTCTTCATTCATGAAACAAAAATATTAAATAAACAAATTTTTAAATCTACCAAACACTGAAATTTTCCTTTGAAGATTAAGAGATTAGTAGCGATAACCACAAAGTACTTTAAATCAAAATTAAAACGACGTATACGTAATTACATTTTAATTCTAGAAAATCCTGTGGACGAGGAAATTTGTGCGGCTAGAAATAATGTTGAATCATAGTTGAAGCTTTTTGTTTGTTATTTATCCACCTTTTTTTTTTGTATGTGAATGTAATGAAATAGCCGTTTAAGTGGATTACAGAATTGTTCAGTTGGTCAATTTTGTTGTGGTCAATTTTATATAGAAAGTCACAATACTGTGTACCTACTGTATGTATGGATTGTATGTAGTGGTTGGGGTGTGCTTAGAGCTCTTCAATACTGATAAAAAATATCGAATACATACATACATACATAGTAAATGCATTCTACTTTATAGCATGCTAGAAATATTTTATAAAATACAACTTTGAGGGTAATTTCAAATTTATTTATGATTTTCGATTATTTATGGCGATATGTCAAAAAATGACGATATTTCGAAATGTCAAGCAAAAAATTTGCAAAAAATTGATTATCTCTAGATGTGTTTGAAGAATTTTTATAATGATCATTATGTTGATCATTGATCTTGATCGAAAGGAACAATAAAAATTCAAAAATTATTGATGGGAAAATTTTTTAAATTTTTGATAATATTTTTTTTTTAAATGACAATTTCTGAACTTTTATTAATCAAATTTTTGAAGCCAATATATTCTAGCATTCTAGAAATATTTTATAAAATATAACTTTAGGGGTAATTCCAAATTTATTTATGATTTTCGATTATTGATATGTCAAAAATTGACGATTTTTCGAAATGTCAAGCAAAAAATTTGCAAAAAATTGATTATCTCTAGATGTGTTTGAAGAATTTTTATAGCGATCATTATGTTAATCATTCATCTTGATCGAAAGGAAAAATAAAAATTCAAAAATTATTGATGGGAAAATTTTTAAAATTTTTGATAATTTTTTTTTTTTAAATGACAATTTCTGAACTTTTTTTGTTGGAAGAAATTTTATAGTGATCAATATGTTGATCATTGATCTTGATCGAAAGGAAAAATAAAAATTCAAAAATTATTGATGGAATTTTTTGTATATTTTTGATAATTTTTTTGAAATGACAATTTCTAAACTTTTACTACTCAAATTTTTGAAGCCAATATGTTCTCTTTTAAATTTGAAAATCTGCATGCCCACGCACCTAACTTTTTACGCCTAACTATAGATTTATTAGCTCATTTTTACGTTTTTGAAGTGAGTTAACTTTGAAAACACTAATCAAAGCCTAAGAAAATCTAAGAAAATTTGGATTCTCTTGATAAATTTGTGGAAATTTTTTTTTGACAACTCAAAAATAATGCATTCCACAGACAACCGTTTTTTGGTGTATTGAACGATTCTCTTAAGATGATAAAAATCAATTGACATTTACGGAAAATGGAAAAAATCCCCCCTGACAATTTTTTATAAGGACACATTCTCTGACAGAATTCTCCTTTTCAGGAACGATTTTATTTCGGGAGGGCTTTAATCCGCTTTAATGAAAATTATTAGAAGAGATTTTGTCCGTTAAAACACTAAACGCACCAACATTTTTTATATACAAATTTTTACCACAAGTGGTCAAATAGACCGCTCACGATAGATAACTGTGGAGTACATAAGATTATCAGCATAAACGAAAGAAGTATCATAGAAATAGTCGTAAAGTATGTCGAGGAAAAGAGAAACAATTGAGTTTAAAAATGTGGTTGTAAAAAGGGGTCATTTGACCACTTTGGTACGTTTAGTGTTAATGAAAATTAGTAGGGGAGATTTTGTACGCTTTAAAAAAAATTATCAGAGGAAATTTTGTCCTAGAATTGACTATTATAGGAAGTTATAAGCATTGGAAAATTTTCAATTTGTTTTAACTTAGGCAACGATACATTTCTGGATATTGACCTTGAGGAATTTTTTGTTCATAATATTAATAGCTCTACCACACCCTATACAATTGAACTATACCCAAATAGATCACGTACATATCTGAACCGAACTGTACAATATATGTAGGCATAATTAATTACCCATTTAAAGAAATAGATTGGTTAAAAATCTACTATTCAGCAATTAAACCAGGATATTAATGGTCATGCTTCCAAAAAAAAAGAGAAAGACAAAATAGCATGATTGATTGTATACAAACATTCGAGTCAACTAGCAGAATTATAGTCATGTGACCATACAGAGGAGGAAGTGGGGGGGGTGGACTAACCGATATAAAAGAAGAAAAACCTTTTTTGAATTTGGATTAAAGTCGTCAAATCGATTGTTATGTATAAACGGTTTATTAGGTATGGCTAATTGACGCACGCAAGGGGTATATACCTACCTATATGCGTGCAATAAACCTAATGATAATTTCTCACGCAAGATTTGTGAGCATAACAATCGGGTCTAATCTGTGTGTATAATAAAAATACAATAAATATTTGGAATTAGACTTTGCCGAAAGATTTTTCTTTTTTTTTGTAATATTTTGTTGTAATAATTCAAGGAAAAGATTTAAAAAAGATAACAAAAAGAATATTGACATTATACGTACCTATCTATCAGTCACGAATTCTGCTAACATGTAACGAACGGAGTGGTTGCGTATTTAAAAAAATATTCAAATATTCTTCTGTATGAAGTGGATTTTTAGATTCACATCTGATCTGTTCCTAAGTGCTTTCTCTTACACGTTTCGTGCCTTTCGGATGTATTTTTTCGACTAACGTTTTCACGGAATGCAAAGTGCGATATTTATTATGTTACTGTAATATCATTAGCAGGATAGTTCTTATCGTGATTGACCTGTATAAGAACCCGGAACGAAAGAAACACTAGAACATCTCCTCTGTTCCACTTTTTAAACAATCTGAGAGCGGGACCTCGATATGTAACAGGGCGAAGGCTAAAAAAATTCTTAATGGAAACAGGTGCATTCGAATTCGAGGAGCACAATCCCCAAATCGCAACCGTAGTAGGGACAACGTAGGCAACTGCAAGTGGTAACGCTATGAGCCCTAGATAGTCTCTGCGCGAAGCGTACAGATTGCCACTACTACTAACTAACTAACTATAATATCATACAATTTGAAGGTAATTTTCCTATGCTTTTTATATTAAAAAAAAAGATTATGACTTTTTGCTGGCTTCCCTCGCAATTTCTTTTTTTTAATCAATTCAAAACGAAATTGTGTTAGAAAAAAACATGTCTTTAAAAAATAAAATAGAATAATTGCTTAAAATGGCGATTCAAAGGAAAATGGTTGTGGAAATCATTAAAAAAAACAAATTTCATATTGGGCTCACCTTTAATATTAGTTCCGAAAACTTAAGTATATCCCTTCACCTTCCACAGAGATTTTCTGCCCTACCGGTTATTATGGGAGAAGAACTACATTACATACTGTTTTCTAGGTGGAATCCAAATCAATTCGGTGTCCAAGAACAAGCACTGAACTCGACAAATGCCTTTCACAATGACTTCACAGGAAATTTTGTCATGCAGACACATATGATACCTAACCACTACAATTATGTGGAAGAGACATAAGCTCCCTACTATAATGTGGATAAAAAAAAATCAAAATACTCCACAATATAGTCATATCGAATAGATTTTTATTACATCGATAACATTTACTACATTATAGTAAATATATGGTTCGTAATAATAGTAAAATCTCCAAATGCATTGATATATTATAAAACCATATACGAATACATGTTAAAGTGATAAGATTGGCTTAAACGTCTTATCATGTCATAGATACTAAATATTTTTACGAAACAAAAAAAAATTGGATCAGTTTTATCGCAATATCGGAGATGTATAGTTGATTTACTATAAGCTTGAAAAGAAGTAAAGCCATTTTCGAGTCAGTTTTAGTGAACATAATTTTATTTATTTAATATTTTGTGTATTTTTAATTGGATTTATCTCCATTTTTTGCAGGTATGTTGTGATAAATTAATATTAAAAAAAACAGATTTAAATTTACTATCAGCGACTGATATTTTTTTTTTGGGTAGTCACTTGTATAGTTAAATGTAGACCTTCAGGTTTAAAAGTGGAATTTTTTAAAATCAATAATGGCAATTTTTAAGAATAATTAAGTTTTTTAAATCGAAAAAAAAAAAATCAAAAATCTTAACTAAGAAAGTGGTCAATCCAATGGGTCAGATTTAATCACACACGCGATGCCATTATCGTAATTAGGTGTTAGTAGAAATTTTTCTACAACGCCAAGGGGATAATAAACTTTCATAAGGGCAATTCATACTTAAAGTACAATGAAGAATTTTTTTTCTTCTGTGTGTTAGTGAGGTAGGCACCTAATTCAAATAAAAAGTGGCAGAGGAGCGATGGTTCATACAGAAAAGTATGCGATATTCGTATCAGTTCCACTTAATTCTATATCACTTCTTTGTCTAACACTTAATAAAGTCAATTTGGCGTCTATTTCTGGTGATATATGTACTGGCCAGCATTTCCTATCTTGAACTAGACCTTTGGATCATCGAAATCGTGAAGTCTTTAAACATATCCAACTAGCATAGGCAGAGTTATCGATTCCTATTTTTATATATAAAAAAGCATTGGTAGCTCTCAGATAAATTTAAAAACTTCGCCTAGATCCAAATAGGGACCGCTTACCAAACGATCTAAAACAAATTCTTAAGTGCAGTGTCCGAAAATAATTCAACCTATGCAACGTTAATTTCTTGAGAAATTTCTCGGTCTTTGCACACGGAAGATATAGGATTCGTTCAAAGGATTCAACAAACTGCTTAAGCTAAACAAGCACCGGACAGCTCCTGCCTTGTAGAAGACAAAACTGCAGAACACATTCTGTGCGAATACGACGCATTAGCCCGCAGAAGACGGCAACATCTAATCTAGAGGGGGCTAATCACTAACCACTGACCATGAAGATCGGATAGAATAATCCCCTGGAGATACTGAGCTTCATAAACAGTTTAGCGCTGGTGAGTCACATATAATTTGTGAACACAGTAGAGGACTCACAATAGATCCAAGGAATCGCAATGAAGAAAGGCCGCATAGCCAGATACCTGCCCCCCATCTTTAAGCTAAAACTCTTAAGCCTTCGGTACTCTAGGAATTCTTGCATAATTTCTTACATTTTTTAGATTTAAATTTAATCAATTTTAGAATATAAATTATCAATAAGTATGAATAATTTTTAAAAAATTATTTTTTTTTTAAATTAATACCTAAAAAATAATGGAATTTTTTCTCTCTTACAGCAATAATATTTCGTGTGGCAAACCAAAACAAACTCAAAACGTTAGTATAATTGTGTCTTTCCCAATTTTTAAAATTCGACAATCCGCTAATTATATTTAAAAAAAAAAAAACAATATTTAATCACCAATTTTAAGTAATATTTAAAGTGCACATAAGTTAACATTTAAAACAAAACTAAAATAATAATAAAAAGTACAATAAATAAAAATAACAATAAAAAAAAGTGAATAAAGTTAATATCATAAATGTCAATTAATAAAATTACATTCCCAACCAAATACTTTAACACAAATATTCGCAAAGCAATAATTATCAAATGAAGGTGTAATTAAAATAAATAAAATTAAAAAAAAATTAGACACAAAAAGACAGTCGCAAAGAATATCAAAGAACCACATTGAAAATACAAATTTAGTTTAGTTAAAAAAAAAAATAAAAAAAATATTTAACACAAAAGTATGGCACATGGAGCACCAACAAAACGAAAAACAGAGCATGATCTACAAGATGACGAAGAAAGTCTACCACCGCCACCAGACGGTGGATGGGGTTGGGTAGTTGTGTTCGCATCATTTATGGTACATATTATAAGTGAGTACATCGAATATTATTTTTTTATAAACTCAGTATATCGATACATTCATATTCAATCATCCATTTCTTATACAAGCCTATATATATATACAGTGGTTCACCAAATTATTTGCACAATTCTAAAATGCAGATTTTTTTTTTACTTATTTAGAGAAAACATGATTTTTACACTAAAACCTGTTTTTGTGCGGTGGATAGGGATCGCATAAAAGAAAACGCATAAAAAAAAATCGCACAAAACTTCACGAGTAGCTATAAAAAATAGTTTTTGCAACACAATTAAAAAGGTTTTTTTTATGCGGAGAATAGGGACCGCATAAAAAAAGTCTCACGTAGAAATAACTTAAAAAATGTACGAAATAACAAGGAATTGCTATTTTAAACGAAATACCTACACTCATGACCTAAATCAGTTGTAAACGTCATTAAAAACAAGAAGTGGGGAAAAAAGAAAAAAATCAGTTTTTGCATGTTAATCTTCGTTCAATTTTTTGGCAATGATGCGCGAATCGATTACGAAGATGGTTATTTGCACACATCCAAAACAATCAACAATATGCACATCAGCGGGTATTATGGTGTTGACAAACATAGCAACGAATATAATTGATCTAAAGAGAAAAGTGGGGGAGTCTAAAGGAATTGTGAAAAAGGGATTATGATGGGCGACTATGGAAAATCTAACCACGTGACCAAAATTTTATTGTGCATACAAAAGTGTGTATGAGTGTATGTATGACTTAGAGTTGTTTAGATCCATGCCGTGGCCATCCCTAATTAATAACAATAATAAATGAATTTGGCTGGTTTTATTTTGTGGATTTTTTTTGCGCTGTGTAGGAGAGAAATATAATGCAGCACATACGAGTAAGAGCAGCATAGAGCACAATTTGGTTTTGTAGTTTTTAGGATTTTGGTGTAGTATGGAGATGGGCCATTATGTTCCAATTTGATTGAAATTATCATATACCGCACAAAAAAAAATCGCACAAAAACAGGTTTGAGTGTATTTAAAAAAAAAAACCCCAATTGCACTTCATTAAAGAGATTCCTTCGAATATTAACAAAAAAAAGAAATTTTTGGGATATATTTGGTTTTTCACATAACAAATTTAAATAAAACTAATAAAGTCACTGTACCTAAATTAGTTATTTTCACCACGTTAACCCATAAAAAAATTGAGACAATTTGAAATAACTATTTCGATGATTGGAGGTCCTTAACCCTTTCGCGGACACATGAAATTTAGAAAATGTTCGCAAAATGACACATGTAATTATTTGTGTTTTAATGCAGATATTTAAATTCGGTTATGAATAAACAAAAGTATACAAAAAGAATTCAAATTGGCGCACTAACTTAGATCTGATTGTTTCTGTAGGGGCACAAAACCAATGCAATCGCCGTCGCTTATGTCCGACGTGTTTATATACGGTATTTTTTTGTATGTCGGGATATGCCGACGTGTCTCAATTTGACCTATCCGTAGTGTCGGCCTATGCCGACGTGTCCTCGAAAGGGTTAAACAACATAACCCATACTCATTGTACAGTCAATAAATGATCTTATATAGAGATTTTTATTCTCTTTCTTTCTTTGTGCTCTTTCTGGCAATTGACATTGAATTGCTCGGTGGTGTAAATTCTCTATTCGAAAATTTGTTTCGATATAGAACACCAAAAAGAAAAATTGAAACAAAAATATATTTAGAATTTGAATTTTGCCAATTTAAATGATTTTTTAACATAAATTTGATTAACCCTTTCATGTTCAAGGGGGTAAACTCTTTCAAAACAGAAATTGTTTTGCTCCAAAATCGAAGAAACTTAAAATGATGTTGAAAATTTGAAGAAAATTTAAATTATTTTTTTTTGTAACGGATGGGACGTTTCTACAACTTTTTTTATACTTTTCAATTCTATTAAATAAACATGCCATATTTTAAAATGTCGCTGAAAATGGAGCCTGTACTGTATTCGATATTCTTTTACCTATACGCACATTTATCAATTGTATGGTTGTTGGATTTCATGGATGGGACACATTCAAATTGTCTGCTACATATTATAGAAACAAACATTCAGCTTTCTTATAGTGACTTGAATTGAATTGAAAACATTTTTTTTTTTGGTCACGGATGGGACATCTTAAACTAGAAGATTAAAAAATAAAATTTTTGAACATCTGTAACTTTTACGAGGGGAATGGTTTGCCCATTCCAAAAGTAGTATTTTTCAAATTATTATTTTGAAACTCTTTAGAGCTTTCTTGGCTTAGTTAGACCGCCTCCCCCCCCCCGTTTGATTACGATGTCAGCTGATTTAACAACGACTCTTGAGATAATATATTTTAATCAGTTTTATTGTCAAATTGCTATGATAATCTTAAGTAAATATCCAATATTTCGTAATTCGTACTTAGTTTAATTCAAGTTGTTGTTTTTGTTGTTGTATAGATGTATTATAACTATTGTTTAAATTATTACAATGTCGATATTTTACTCTTTTACAGTATTTGTGTTGCCATTTTACATTGATATTATAATAACAATGCTATGCCATGTCATATTTACATATTTACTTGTTTTATCTATGGTCGTATCGTATTTCCAAATGACTCAATTGAGTGAAAAAAAAAAAAAAAATTATTTCCGAATGGAATGTTTTGTGAATATTGCATGAGATGGGATGGGGGTCATAGATTTATGTATAACAACAATATGCAATCGCTTTGTTGGATATTGTTTTTATTTGAAAAATTGGAACAGCGATAATTTTTCTATAAATATTTTTTAGTGATATTTATAAAAATGGAGTAAATATGTTGTTAGCAAATAAAAACAAGAGAAATAAAATTCCATGTTACTGTGTAGAACAATATTTTACTCTGCAGCAGCACAAATTTCAATAATTGTATTTTCAACATCATTAATTTCAAATATTTTGTACTACACGTTGTAAGCATGTGAACATTACTTACAAATTAAATTAAATTGTGTTCCTTGTCAAATGATTATAAATAAACGTCTTATGTGCTAAAATAAATTTTGTACAATTTCATGAAAATGAAGCAAATATAGTAAATTAATTAATAGATCTGAACCGGGAATAGGATTCAATCCAATTCAGTAATCTATCTACTATGTAATCGCAGTTATCGTTTTTTTTTTTTTCGTTTTTTTAGCCCTTGAATCTTGAACTTGTCAGATAATTGAATTAAAATGAAAATCAGTTTTGCGCAGAAATTAGATAATTCAAGGTGTTGAATTATGTTCTCATAATTTATTGCTATTTTTAAATTGTAATTTTTAATTTAACATTTTTATTGAACCTTCCATTATGGCTCTTTTCTAGATCCTATATATACAAATGACGGCTATAGCCGACAAATTGTTGTTGATGTATATATGAAAATGACGGCTATAGCCGCCCTGTCTATTTTCATTATTACGACTTAATTCGTGTCTATAAAACAAATTAAAAACCCGAGAAATTATATAAAATAGCTTGCGCAGCGCCATAACGGTAGTTCGTGGAACTTTTTACACTATTAACGAAATCTCCATTTTTTTTTATTCTCTATCATTTTTTGTCATAAACATTTTTTCCCTCACCCAAATATTATTCGAGTAAATGCCACAAATGACGGCTATAGCCGACAAATTGTTGTTGATGTATATATGCAAATGACGGCTATAGCCGTCCTGTCTATTTTCATTATTACGACTTAGTTCGTGTCTATACAACAAATAATTATTGACTAAATTGAATACAAACGATTAAAAACCCTAGAAATTAAATAAAATTGATTGCAGCGCCATAACGGTAGGTCGAGGAACTTTTCATTCTACGAATGAAATCTTCCTTTTTGGATTCTCTATAATTGTAGTAATATTAATTTTTTTCTACATTCCGACTATCTTTCGAGTAAATGAATGGTTTATATAAAAAATCACCGAAAAAGTCATGATAAGCAAATGATAATAATTTTTATTCACAAACATATAACTGACGCTCAATTTCTTATGGCAGTCACAAAAGATTAAGTTTTGTTGTCGAGAAAGAATTTAAGATGTTCTATGTCTTAATGGGCCGTGGGCATACAGTGTGTGGGGTAATTATTGTCATACGGATTAAGAACTAACCGAAGTCGTGGGTGGTAATTGTCTACAACATGTGTCTATATTGTCAGGCCCCACTGACCTTCCCTCCGACTAATTGAAAATGTGGATTTGAAAACCCGTAGTAAAAATGAAAATTCACAATTTCATATTCTATCTATGGTAAATATTCGGTCTTAAACAAAAAAATTAATGACGTTTCCTACACTCTTATACTTGAATGCTATTAAAAGCAGAAAATTTCGCAAGCAACAAAAAAAAAACCATTCCAGAAATAATTATTATATAGAGATTATGATTATTATGCAACGAGGATGTAACAAAAATATCTTTACACTCATATGGTGATCAGATACCATCCATTTTCCCATAAGATATACCCATTAACATTTATTTCCTTAATATAACCAGACAATTTTACAGCATAATGCCCTCGTTTTCATAGAAATAAATGGCCTTTTTCGATTATTAGCTCTTTTATGAACAAAAACCATAACCATGTATAAGCATGTTAGGTCTTCTACATTCTAATACTAACTACTATAGAAGTCGTTCACTTCTCATTAGTGCCTATATATGTAGCAACACTACGCTACGAGTAAGTAGACAATATGTAGTAATATAAAATATTGTGCGGACATATTTGTGGCATTCAAACATTAGATAAAAACTACATTATTTTATATGTAATTTACTGTTAGCAATTTTGTTAGCTGAAAAATGTAACTATGACCGCAATATTTCCATAGCATACTAACTAAGTCTATATGTACACAGTACTTGTAAGGGAAATAACATAATTTTTATTTATTTGTTTCAGCCGATGGCATGACATATTCATTTGGTATTTTTTATGTTGAATTTTTGGATTACTTCAAGGAAGGTAAAGGATACACAGCGTGGATATTATCGATATTAGTTGGTGTTACACTTTGTTCAGGTATGAAATTTTTTTTTTTTTTTGAAAAATCAAAATCTATGAAAAATCCCATAAGGAAGAAATGATTGACTACGCCGACTATAATGTAGCCGTATTTTTTTAATTTTTAATTTTTTTTTGTACAACAAATATATTGAATACAAATGGATTGAAAACCCCAAAAATTACATAAATTTGAATGCAGCGCCATAACGGTAGGGCGTGGAACTTTTTAGTCTATGAATAAAATCTTCATTTTTTTATTCTCTATCATTTTTGTTATATTCACTTTTCTGTAATTCAAGTATATTTCGAGTAAATGATTAAAAACCCCAGAAAATATATAAAATTGATTGCAGCGCCATATCGGTAGGGCGTGGAACTTTTTGATCTTATGATGAAATCTTAATTTTTATATTCTCTATAATTTTTGTTATGTTAATTTTTCTCTAATTCGAGCATATTTCGAGTAAATGAATAAAAACCCCAGAAATTACATAAAATTGATTTCAGCGCCTTAACGGTAAGGCGTGGAACTTTTTGATCTAATGATGAAATCTTAATTTTTGTATTCTCTATCATTTTTGTTGTGTTAATTTTTCTCTAATTCGAGTATATTTCAAGTAAATGATTAAAAACCCCAGAAATTACATAAAATTGATTGTAGCGCCATAACGGTAGGTCATGGAACTTTTTACTCAATGAATCAAATCTTTATCTTTTTGTTCTCTATTTCTCATATTTTTTCTACATTCCAAATATATTTCGAGATAAGTTAAGCTACACTTCCGAGCCATATATCAATCAAAATGAAACACAATTAATGATTTGATCAATCCAAAAATTCTTTGTTACTTTTCTAAAATCTATTCGTCGTGTGTCACGTGATGTATTTATGTTTTTTTTTGGAATTAATTATTAGGTAGAACTTTGTTGTACTTTACTTAAGATAAAAGAAATCTCTAAAATTATATTATTTTGAGGTTGACTACACAAACAAAGACTTGTTTTGTGGTTTTTTTTTTTTAATTTAAAAATTACGAGTAATTCAAGAAAACTTTCTTGGTATAATTTCCTATGTAACCTGATAAACCTTAAGGTAATACATTTTCTTTTGAAAATAAATACTAAGTACATTTATGAAGTCTTGTTTTTGTACCCATATCCTTTAGGTGGGGGGTTGGGGGTGGGTTGGATTTTTTTTACTTTACAACACAACGACACAAGCCAACGTTAATTAACACCCAGCATTTTCCAACAATTACACAAAAGTTTTCTTTTCTTTTGTGCACGTGACTTAGTAAATTTTATTAACGACAAATATAACTCTCGGAGATTTAATTTATTTCTTCATCTTAAGTAGGTATAAGTATACAACACATATTTATGTATATTTATACAAATACATAGACAAAGATGGGGAATACCAACAAAACACCTAATCCGGATTTCCTTGGAAACAACCAACACAGAAAACTTTTCCACTCTATACAATTCTTTGAAATTACTCTTAAATTATTGCCGTTCTTAATTTAATTGAAAGTGTTTTTCGCACCACTTCTAGAGTAATTAACATAAGGACTTTGTGTATTACATAAATCTTAAATGCTATGTTTTCTTACCTTTTTGCCTTCTTTACGCTACACCGCCCCCAAAATCCAGGTAATAAGCTGATTGTAATGTAGCATGTATGTATAGGTAGTTGTTTGTCTTAATCTGGAATTGTTTTCTATTCACATGTTGATAAGCAATGTTGATGGAAAAACAGTTTTGTGCTTCTTATATATTTACACTGGATGGTGATTGGTGTAATCATAATAACGATAAAAAAAATAATTACCATACGTTTATGATTGCAGGATTTCCATATTTATATGAAGTCTTAAAAAAATCCCTGTAGAGCTGATGTAGAACAAAAAAAATTCCGAAGCCTTAACATACGACGACTTAACAGTTCCAACACACACAATATCCAAGTCGTTGCGCATATGGTCCCCATTTGTAAGATCAAATTCATCAATTCATCAAATTCCAATAATTAATTAAAGTCTTCAAAGCTAAAAATGTTAAGTTTTCGATGTATTCAAAGAAATGAAAATTTTATTTTAACAAAAGATGGCGGCATCCTAACAAAAATTTAAAAAATTGGCACTAATTCCCCATTTGTGGAAATCATCAACAAAATTCAATGAACTTTATTGTTATTACTATATTTATTTATTGTTATTTAACACTTTTCACTAATTATTTTTAAATTATTTAAAATTAAAATCAATTGTTCCACTTTAAAAAAAAATTATACGCATTAAAAATAACAACGTCTATCTCTATCGTATCGAATGATCTTTTTTACACGTGCAAAAATGATAACGAAAATTAATTCAAAATGGCGTTTGACGAACTCATCGTTTAATATACTCAATGACAAGTGGCGCACGCAACAAGGGATATTTTTAATTTTTTTTTCTAGAAAAGATGGCGACATTCTAAAAAAAACTGAACGCCCTAATTCCCCCTTTATGGAAAACATCAACAACTTTATTTAGTGTTATTGAACACTTGTCACTAATTATTTATAAATTACATATTTAAAAAATTACCTATTAAAAATAAGAAAGTCTATCTCTATCGAATGATCATTGCAGTGGC
The DNA here is from genome assembly GCA_026745375.1 of Platyura marginata. Lineage (NCBI taxonomy): Eukaryota > Metazoa > Arthropoda > Insecta > Diptera > Keroplatidae > Platyura > Platyura marginata. The sequence continues at coordinate 153 of JANSTT010017942.1, read as the reverse complement.
GAAGCGTGAAAATTATTGATCCCATCAACATGATACTATTTTTAAAAAAAACTTACGTCATTTTTATACAGGAAACCGAAAAAACCAGTAAAGAAGTAAAAATTGGCTACGCCGATTATAATATACCCGTATGAGTACTTGTTTATTATTTAC
>JANSTT010017941.1:0-15340 GCA_026745375.1 Platyura marginata | reverse complement strand
TATATTTATAGTATGTAGATAGGTATGGTAGGAACGGTACGCATGTAAGTATGTAGGTACATAATACGAGTATCAATTCATTCAATATTTAAGAGGGATTTTAAATAAAATACACTCTCTGGCTAACTTGTATCTTTTTCGATATGTACGTAATGCTAGCATATCCTTAAATAACACTCGATAGTAGTTTATTATGGCCCTAAGGCATGTTAGATAAGGGTTTTCTTTTTGTAATTATTGTCGACAATACTTTTGTCCAACATATCAACACAACACTGCCATGTCGTCAGTTTCAGTTCATATTCATTCAGGTTAAGTACACCTTCTTTAATGGTCGCGTAATTTTCCATAGCAACGATCTTTATGAATTAAATGGAATGAGTGTGTGGCACTTTCCCTAAAATAAATGGCTATTTCAATTGTACTATGTATACTTTACAGTAATCCCTTACGCAGCATAAATTCGCACATGGCAAACGGGACATTTGTGATGGCTTATCGGCTCTCTCTCTCTCTCTGTATTTCCTTATAAAAAAGGCTGCTAAGTAAAGCTTATACGGCTTTCATATTAAATTACCTCACCTCTACACTTCCCCCAATATTACCCCCTACCCGCCTTCTCACCTTCTCAATTTTATATCATTTTGTGAGAAAACGGCTATTTTTATATAAATTTATTATGGTGGATCCTATAAGGGTTAACGGCGGATCAAAAATAGTAACCTCCTTTTATATTTTATGCAACACAAAGAACGAAAATTTTTTTGTATTCATAATTTTTTCTCAATTTCATATTAGAATTGAGAGAAAATTGCCATTTTATAGAATATTAGTATGGGGGGTACCTATAAGGGTTAAAAAATTGCTATAATCTGTTACACCCTCATATGCCCTACAACAAATAAAAACTTTTTCGTATTTATAATTTTTTCGAAATTTTGTTGTTTAGTATGACAAAACACATTGTTTACAAAAAATTTGTATAGGAGAGGGTCGAAGGGGTGGGGGGATGTTGCCCATTTACAATACCAAACGGCACAGACATATTTTAACCAATCAAAAAAAATTTAAGAGTTCTAAAGTTATTGTGTTAACAAGCGAGCGATCCGAGTGATCAAAATTTTCATTAGATTTTTTGTTTGTGGAGAAAACAAAAAAAATGCGAAAAAAATTTTGAAAATTTCTATATAAAAACCAAATTTTCCCTTTTATATTTCATATACAGTAGCGAAACTCTTAACCGTGCAATCTAAAATATTGATATTTATTTCCTAATCGTGCCATAGCGAAACTGTACATTAAAACCCTGCGAAAAGTATTACTGTACTTTTAACAGTGTAGGTATTTTGTTGTTGTTGCAAATAGACACGATGTTGTCCTTGTTTAATTTTCAACGGTGATCTGAGAGAAAATCGATTGTCAATCCAGCACCCATATCATAGTTTTATCGTGGATTTGGGGCTGGCGAGGACTATAAAATAGCCGACAAAAGCAATTGTTACAATATGAACATTTTCCGACTTCCCATTCATACTAAGACTATGTAGATTAGATTTGGGAGAAGTTGGTCCATTCAGTCCCAAAGCAACGCGATCTTTGAAGATCTATTGTACTATACTTCTGGTTTACACTCCTTCCATTATGGTATTGATCTTATTTAGGAAATTAATCAACCCACTTTGGAGGTTTGTCGTGATTTCCCTCGGTGATCTAGATCCTAGATATTGAAGTCTACTAAGACTAAGAAATGCAGAAAACTAAAAAGTCGTTGAGATCTATCCAATCCAGAAATTTCCATCATAAAAGAAAATATTTGATCAAATCAATGCATAAGTCAAAGTACAAGCCAGCCGATACTGAACAAAATAATTACGAAACATGTCCTCACCGGAATGGTAGCATCAACAGAAAAGTTTGTTGTGATCGTTTTATAAAAAACAGGGAACCGACCAGCAGCCCCTAAAGAAATTAATTAAGTTTCGAGCACACGTAATCGCAGAGGAAGGAAGGGAGTTGCCGAGACAAACAAGGTCCGTTCTGTCACAGCTGCGTTCCAGATGGTCAAGAATACTGAACGAATACCTAAATCGTCTTGACCCAACAATTGACGATGGTTGTCCAGAATGTGGACTTCGCCCGCATAATACTGTGCACCTATTTAACTGCCCGCAAAAACCGACAACACTAACTGCTAAAGACCTGTGGCACCAGCCCCGCGCCGCAGCTACCTTTCTTGGTCTTGAGACCGGTGATGGCAATACGGGGGGACTCTGAAGAGGCAGTTCTTTTCTTTTAATGTCAACTAAAACTGGGCTACAACAACAATAACAACATGTGTACGATAAAGAACATCAGGTATTTAATTATAAAATCAGTGGCAACGTGTATTGTTTGAATAATTTGATAATTTTTTCGAGTAATTATGTAATTTCGTAATTGTGCAATTAAACAAGAAAGGTAAAGAAAACGTTTTGTGTGTAGACAATAAAAATGCAATAAACAATAAGTGAGTTTTTAATCAAGTGATGATTGTATATAGAGACAGACTGTACGACGGATCAACGTTACTAGACTGAGATGGCTTGGCACAGGTAAAACGGATGCAGGACAACCGTAAATCTAGGTTAGGTTAGGTTGGGGGGGGGGCTGTAGGAGACCTAAAAGATCTATTGTAGGTGCCCCTGCTAGTATTTAAATGTCGTCTTTTAGCGAGGTGTTATCAATGAATTACCCGTATATAATTAACCGTATATCTAAAAATATGCCATTAACAAATCTAACTGGAACAAAAAGTGCTGGATGGCACAGACTCAGATATTTCGAAGTTTGAAACGCACTCATTGACAGTAAAAAAAACGGTAGAGAAACACGCAGAAGGACTACCGGTTATATAGCTAGAATAAGTAACATAAACATATCAGGTTGTTTTATAATATTTTATTGTAAGAAATGTTAGACAATAATTTTGCATTTAACAAAAGTACCGTGTCAATATTAATTTTCGTTTCAAGATCAAAACCAAAAGACAAAAAAAAAAATTGTATCAGACTATTTTTGAAAAAAAATAATATCAAAACGAAATTTAAATCCACCGAATGTAAACTTTAAAAGAAAAGAACTGATCTCTTAATCTGTCGCCAGACAGAACTCACGATTTTGTCATTTTATTTGTATAAGAAACCGATTTGTTTACATTATTCAATCCCTCCATGGGCTGTGTAAACAAATATCGTCTTGATTTCATTGGTCTTCAAAGTTGTATGTTTGAGATTTTAAACAAAATCATATCTTGATTAATAAACAATGGTCAGCTTTCCATTGTCAATATGCAATTCTGTAGATTTTTTCGATTGGTTTTTTTTTCTTGTTTATTTGATTTGCTCTTATTAACTTTGACCGAATGTTTATATGTAATAATAAAATATTTTTCTTTTATTGGCACGGCGGCCCATATTGAATGCTGGCCTCCTTACAGATCGTCCTCCATAAATGTTCAGTCTTGAGCCAACTCCGTCCAATTTCTGTGGCCGAGGGCGTTCACAAATTCCGGGCCACTACAAATGTCCATCTATTTTCTAGGCCTGTCCGCTCTTCTTTTACCTTCCGGGGTTTTTTTTTTTTTTAAATCTTGTAAGATGCTTTAACTTAATTCATACGAGCAACATGTTCGGCTCACATTGCATACGTTCTATGGCAATGAATTTACTAAGGTGGACATCTTTGTATTCTGTCATACATATTTGTGATTGTATCGCAATCTATCGCTGCCATTCTCTCTTACAGGTGCTAGGATATGTCGAAGAATTTTCCTTTCAAAGATATCTAGTCAGTCTTCATCTTTCTTTTTGGGTGTTTTAGCTGTATAGGTAACGGATTGGTCGAATTAATGTCTTATAGAATTGGAATTTTGTTGTTTTTGTAACTAGGCTTGAATCGAAAACTTTGTATAATGGATCTGATGGAATATTTATTTATTGTTCTGTCATCAAGAAAAATATTGATAGTTAAATCGCATAGTTTAGGTACGTACACACGGTATAGAAAATTAGCATATAGCTGGATTATAGTTGATTAATAGTCGAATCCGACTATACGGATAGTTGAATTATACACTAGTTTTTACAACTATACGATAGTAGAAAGTTACATAGTGCTATCTGTATAGACTATACGATAACTTGCAGCTAGGGTTGTTAAAGTAACAAATGATCGATAAAATACCTAATTTGTTACTGATAACAAATGTAAATGTGACACGACGAAATTAAGTTGCATTTGTTACATGTATTTGTTACCAACATTTCGTACCTATTTTTCAACCCAATTTCGGAACAATTCTGATGTTTTGTGATGGAGTGATGTATCTGTCAAACTGAATTGAATGGAATCGTATTAGTTTGCTACATTTGTTACATTTGTTTCATTTATTACCAGTTTGTTACCAAAATTTAGTAACAAATGTAACAAATTCGAAAAAAATGTTACTTTAACAACCCTGCTTGCTATACCAACATGAATGGACAGCTGATAGTGGATAGTTTTTAACGTTGTTTCATTTAAATTTGGTTTTTATAAAATGCGCATCAATATTGATATAAATTGAAATGTCGAATAAAAAAAAACAAAAAATGTTTGGACACGTGAAGAGACTTGACCACAAAACCCAGAAATTTTATGGAATTTTAATATAAAAGATTATCAAAATAGGGGTGAAGAAAAAAAACCGTATTTATAAAATATTTAAAAACACACTGATATAAAAATGAAGCTCACTGTCACTGTCATCTGGTAATTAAAAATCATCACAAACTGACGCGTGCAAGCACATTACAGTCGTGACACTTTACAGTAACTATTATATAGCAAAATAGAGGCTAGTTTTGATTAGGCGTGTGGGATCAATTGTATAGTAATATTAGTATTTGTATTAGTTGCGTATAGTTGACTATAACAAGCGCTCATGTGAACAGTTTGTGCTATTTTACTACTTATAGTATTATAAATTATCCGCTAGTTTGGTATACCGTGTGTACGTACCTTTAAATCTTCTTTGTCATCATCTTACGATAAAATTAAATGTAATAAGTAAAAGCACATAAATTGTATCCTATTTCATAAATATATTATTGTACAATAGAAATTACATTAAATTGTTTGTAAATAATTATTTATAATATTTGTATTTACAACAACAAAATACAATTCGAAAATTAAATTTCAGTAAAACTATTGAGTAAAGAAATTCCATGAAAAATGTTCAAACAAATGCCCCTCCCAATATATATATGTATAGTTATTTGATGCGGTTCGTGAGAATTTTTGTTTACAGTCTCCAACTCCCTTTAATTACAGTCTGAGACTAAAATGAATTATATGAAACCCCTAAAAATGCATCCTGTACCTTTATGTAGACATCACAATGGTGTTCAAAAGAACATCCTTGACTACCGATAAATTATCATCCTGTGAAACATTTAATTTTTGTACCCATTGTACACTCTCTGTATTTATTGAAAATCCCAAATAGAAAATTAATACGTTTGTGATAACTGGATTAGATTACTAGACGATAGTTTCTAGAAAACCGTTGGCGTAGATGCGTATTGATCAGATCTTTGCTCGTAATTGTTAAAAATTATTTTTTCTATGGTGAAGTGAATTTTTAAAGTAAAAATTCATTTGAAGTTGACTCTATCGATATAGATTCTTAATAATTTTTTGCTTGGGAATCCTTAAATTGATCGATTATGTTTAATTAATTAAACAATTTGTACAATGTTAATTTAATTTTTTTTTTTTTATTAAACACCTCCAACGAATGAACATTAATTGGAACTGAAGCGGCTTACCGCATATGAGAGGTTCCACTATATTAATTCATAATATAAAAAATATATTTTTAAAATATTTCATATCACATTTATACAAACAAAGATGTATACTTACATATACCTTTCATCAAAAATTTTTCGTCTATGTTCCGTGCTTAGAACTGGAGAAATTATTTGTGCTAAACAACTGATTCGATTTTGAAAGCGTACTCGATCCCTTGCCAATTGTTCCCAATTTCCTTTACGCGCTTGTCTGTAGGCAAAATTCCATGCATGCATTTCATGAACTTTAATATCCATGTTAAAGCGAACCTAAGTAAATATTAAATTATTAATATTTCGATTATTTGGGGCGGGCAGTCTATGCCACTTTTATGTGTTTGATTTTTGCCAATTAATTTTCTGTATTGTGTTAAGTGTAATAATTTAGTTACTGTCTATTTTCGTTCGTAGATGACGTTACTATACCATCTTAGTCAGTCTTGTGGGGACATAAAGACCTGAAGAAAACAAAGAACTTACTCAAACTTAGCAGGGCACAGTGTACAACGGCAATAGGCATCTACACACGGTCACTGTCTTGACATGTAACATGAAGAGCCTCATAAGATTCGGAATGGAAATAGGCGCATTCGAGCTTGAGGAGCACAATCCCCAAATCGCAACCGTAGTATGGTCGACTTAGGCTACTGTAAGTGGTAATGGACCCTAAATGACATCTGCGAGGCGCACAGATCGCTACTACTACTAAATAACTAGCTAACGAATATATTTTTTCATGGCCAATAAGGTAAATAATTTTTTTGTATGTCTCTCTCTTTTGTTATTAATACATTGATCCATATGGATTATATTTGTTTGATTGGTTCGGATTGGTGCGCATTGTATCTTTGCTTTTCACAGATTGGTAATTGGTAAACAGTCAAAGGGTTGCACATTTTAATCTTTGTACAGATCGGATTAGAAATTAGTTTTCTAATTTTGTTCACTAATAAATCAAAGGATATATAAAAGTAGTAGATGTGCAGAACAGTATTAGGTGTCTTTGAGGGTCAATGTCGAATATATTCGATATTCTCTAAATGCCAGGGGTCTGAGATGCCGAAAAATATTATTTTTATCGGTTTCAGAACCATCATATACAAGTTTTTAGGTTTTTAGCTTGACCAAAAATATTTTTGACCCGAAGAGGGTTAAACTTTTCTTTGATGTAAAGAATATTTTAAAAGATTTTTTTTTTCATTGAATTACTATAGGTAAAATAGTTAGAATAAAAGTTTTGATGAATGACTGAATAATAATTTTCCATACAAAGCCTTTAGTTATTGGTTGGTAGAGATTAACCTAATCAAAAATCTAGGGAGTTTATATCATATTTGTTACTCTAAAAGATATCTGTTGATAATTGTAAATTTTAAATATTTCATTTACCTTTTTAGTTGGTTGAAAATCTTCTTCATCTTCTATTTCAGTTTCACTTCGCTCAACAGAATTCGAACATTTTATCGGCACATTTAAAGTTGCTGGAATATCATCATCATAACAAAATAGTATACCGGAATCATTATGATCCCAATCAAAAGAAATAAAATCATCGCTACTTTCAGATATATTACGTTGTCTACTTGAATTAATTTTATTTTGATGGAATGACTTCAATACTGGTGAATTAGTTTCTTCCACATAATTCTCGCCATCGTCTGAATCATCACAATCGAATTCATTTAATGGATAAAAACTGTCATCCCAGAAATTCCATCGTTGACACAAATTCATATCGTCCGGTGTTCTATCAAAATAGATAATTTCAGGTTTCATTGTTTTTTCATTTTCATTATTGGTAATATTTTTTGGTAAAGTATATTGCGGGGTAATTTCAATGTTCCATTTACCATTAATGTAAGACATATTGTGTTTGAATAAATGGCATTGACGGTTTGGTTCTGATTTTTCTAAATTATCTACACATTGATCACAACCAATTAATGAACACAGTTTTTTTCCAGAATTATCCATATTTGTACAAGAATCTTTTAGATTGTGATGATTTGTTATGGGAATTAATTGTTTTTGATTTTCCGGTGACAACAACGGCGGCGGCGGCGATGATGATGATGATGACGGTGATGGTATAATAGACATCATTGTTTTATTTTGATGAATCAGATATGTAGTTTTGAAACAATTAAAATTTTCCAGTAGCCTTGTATTATCACCAGCTAACAATGAAACAGCAGAATCTCCCTTTGGAATATTGTTCTGATTGTTCATCAAATTGTTTGTGTCCGATTTGGTATTGGTTTTGATTAATTTTGTAAATAATATATTAATAAAATTAAATAGTGGCGAAAGGGTTGAATGGTAATTTCCCATATTTGTATTTAATGTTGTTGGGGTTGGCAAACGTCCGTTATTAGTTCCATCAACAAAATTGAATCTGGCAACTGTTGACATATTCGATTTATTTAATATTGGTTTAAATTTTGTACTTGTGGATGGATCACCAAATGCGTTAAGTTGTTGTTTTGTTGAGTATAAGGAATTGCACGTGCCACTAACGTTGCGATAATTATATCGAAAATTATATTCCATATTTAAATAATTGTATTTTTTGAAAAGAGTTAGTATTTTAATTTTTCTAGACATTTTTGGATGTCATATGAAATGAAGTCATATTGAATGATGGGTCTCAAAGTTATCTGTCCTTGAAATTTGCTTAAAAATTTTTACAATGATAATTCCATCCATGATAATTTGTGGTGTGAACATTATTTCATCATTCGATTTGAACAATAATTCTGGAACATAAATGCATTTATTTAGTATGATATTAATACTGCAAAATTATTATAATCGATTTACTTCACTTTATAGTAGTTAGAGTTAATGAGCCATTGTTAAATAAACTTTTTGAATCACAATAAAGAAATACATTATTTTTATTCGGCCATTTTTGTTTTCTACGCAGACAAAAGATGTGTTGCCAACAAACAAAATATTAAATGGTATAAACTGAGCGAATTTGTATATATATAAATCTATTACATTGTGGTAAACTCGTCTAAAAGAACAATGATCATTGATTTGAATCTCGTTCAGTGCTGCCGAAGTACTACTATTTCAGCAGTTATACAACTTTTATTATCAAAGTAAAATACTACAAAAACCCAGTAAACATTTTTTATCCGTGTAATGTTTGTTCATATTTGAAATTAAACTTCTGAAAATGTTTTTTTTTTTTCAAGAATTTCTAGTTTATTAGATTCATTGTTCAACCTGTGCCGAATATTATCTGTACAGTAAACATAATACTGACTTTTTAATCCGAAAAAAGCGGCGATTTTAACGAAAACAGGCTGTATGTAGGTATTTCATTAGAAATGTAGTTGTTAATAAAAAATAGACATCAAAATACACCAGAAATCTATTTTTAATAATAATAAAATGATTTTTTATGCATTTAATTTATGAAAGAAAATCGTCATTTCGAACAAAAAATCTTACTTTCATTAGTCATTTTGTATTTAATTTAACTCCATGTGCAACAAAATATGTCAATTCTGTCAAAACGATAATAATACACAGTCGACATAAATGAAAGACAATCCGAAAATCTGAAATTATTTACAAAATTCGAACATTTTTGAATTTTTTGAACAGGCAAACTTTTTAACCGAAATTCAGTGGCCAATCTGTTATTATACAGTATACACCACCTGTAGTAATGTATACTGTTATTATTCTTATAGTATATGATAACTTAAAAACACATGCATAGTAGTGTGTAAGATACCTTGTTTAATTTGAATGTATAGTCAACGTATGACGTCGGCGAGTAAATTTTACTCGTTTGAGGCCTGTTCTAAAATATTACGTTTACTTTACACGTAGAAGTCTATTGCTCCCTACATTTTGAAAACGGCAGCACTGTTCTCGTTGCCATGTTATTTTGTAAATTTGTTCTGCCAGCTAAGAAGACATCATCCCATCAAGAGAGCAATCCAGCTTCCAGCATCAGCAGGTAAATATTAAAAATATTTCACTTTCAATAAATTAAGTAAAGATGCCTAAGCTAAGAGTTATTTTTTGTTGCAGTTATTACATAAAACAATTAAACCGTGTCATCATATTTTATTTACGTGACGTTAATACTTAAAAAAAAAAGAGCCATAAAGTGCCACTCAAGATTACACAAAGTTGTATGGGGTGCATCTAGGTAATTTGGTGAGTAGTTAGTTAGATTATAATAAATATACTTTTGAATGTAATTTATGTATTTTATGGTAGTATAGGGTTTTGCCGCCTTTTAAATGTTTTCGATTTGTCAACACTGAATTCAAAAATGTTTCATCCCTGTGACCCGTCTAGCGGCTACATCAAACGAAAAGGCTTTAGATTTATGATTTCATGAATAGAGGTCCTGTGTCAATCTCCTCATCATCATTCTCTGTTATTATTTTAGAGATTTTAAGAAGTTCAAACTCTAATTTGAGAGGGCTCAACACAAAGGTCGATAAATTCATAGTCATCCTGGGATAATATTTCTAGCACAGACACTCTTGCTTTGACTTGAGAGATTTGGAAAACTTTGTACAGCACACTAATATTTAACTTTAGATTAAAATGTAAACAAGAATAATCTGTGTGCTATGATCGATCGTAATAAATTAATATTTAATTATTATTATTACGTTCAAATTGGTTTGCTTGAAACAAACTAATAACTTTCAGTTCATATCAAAACGGAATGACGTAATTCCATATTAGAGGACGATTTAAAACACTTTCTTTGAACCTAATACAAATATTCGTCATTGATTTCTTATTTTAAATGTAAAGTACACCTTAGTCTACCATTAGTTAAAAAAATTAATTCTACATGAACAATTATTGTCTTGCACCCGTCATACACGCGTCATCTTCTAACGTAAATTTTATCTTAATATCCTGGTACTTAATTAAATCAAACCATAAAGCATTAAGATTAACCACAACGATTTATTATTTTGTTGTCTAGATATTAATAAATTAATGTTAAGCGAAATCCGTATGATCTTGTACGTGGTCGGATTGTTTTTTTTCTTTTTCATTTATTTTTTTTTTTTCATCTTTGAATGTTTCAATTTATTGTGTGTGTGGCTGAATGCGAATAATTCGTTTAAATTAAAAATTAATTATCTACAATTAAAATTCATTGATGGTTTTATTGTTTTTTTTTATTTATTTTATAGAAGTGTACACATTTTAAAACAGTTGATGATATGATTCAAGGGTATGGTCCTGTGACACAAGCTCTATTAGGGACATTATTAACATGGGGTCTCACAGCATTAGGGTCGGCGATGGTGATTTTTTTGCGCGGCAATCAGGTAATTTAAATTTTTTTAATGTTTTTTTTAATGTTTTTTAATTTTTTTTTTTCGATTTAAGAGAAAATCACTTGATGTTGCCCTTGGATTTGCTGCTGGCGTTATGATAGCTGCTTCATTTTGGTCATTGCTGGCACCGGCTATTGAATTGGCCGAGACATCTGGATCATATGGAGCAAAAGGCGAATACGCATTTATTCCGGTTGCCGGTGGATTTTTATTGGGAGCAATTTTTGTATTTGGTACAGACAAAATAATTTCATATTTGGGAATTAATAGTCCGCATATGATGATTGGTGAGTTTTTCAAATTTGTTTTTTTTTTAAAGGAGAGTTATGTTAGAGTACTTATAGTCCGAAGACAGAAGAATGATTCATTTAAGATTTTTTTTTTTGTAAATTGGAGTCCCTAACTGGAAAATCCTTAAATTCTATAATGGTGTTTTTCAGAGGACACTTAGGAGAGATATAAGATCTTCATCTCTTTTAAAAAACTTTCTTACTTAAATTCTATATTTCTCTTTAAAAATTTTAAATCTTCTTTGTGTACAATTTTTTACTTCCACACTGTATAAAAAATATAAAGTGGAAAGAAGTTTTGGTTTTATATTTTTTTTTTTTTTATTTTGTGTTTTTCTCTACGTTTTAGACATTGTTAATCGCAAAACTACTACTAAAAAAGGGTAGAAGAGTGGGGAAGGGTGGCGAATGGTGCCCCCAAATACCAAAGGTGAGAGAAGGATGAGACAGGGTGAGGGAAGCGTGAAGAACGTTGGGAAAATGTTTAAAAAATTGAGGGAAGGGCTACAATGAGTGATTTTTTTGCTTTCTTTTGATGTAATTTTATTACTAAACTCAAATCTTTACACAATCGAATTGCATTTTTTGATCATACCCGATAACATAATTTTTTTTTTTTTTTTTTAGCATTAACACATACAAATAAAGACAAAGCAAATATAGCAATTGATGATACCGAAAGTGCACTTCAGGAAAAAAATCAAAATGGTTGGTTATCTGAGTTATGAAAAATTAAATTACAATAAATTAATGCGAAATTTGTTTAGCAAAAAATGCTGAACGCCAAAATAATGCTGGAATGGACAGTTTTACGGATTGCCTAAATTCACAACACGTTTCTAGACGAAGAAAAAAGCCCAGCGAAGATAAAGAAGACGTAAACTAAATCCAAATCAATTAATTCAATGTATAAGTTAATTTTCATTCAAATGTTAAAGCCTTTCTGGACATCAAGTCAATTGGCAATTCATCGTAATGCTGTTTCACAATGGAAACGTATAATACTGTTGGTGATAGCGATAACAGTGCATAATATTCCTGAGGGACTTGCGGTTGGAGTTAGTTTTGGTGCTATTGGTACTACAGAGTCGGCGACATTTGAATCAGCAAGGTATGTATCCTGTATCCCGATGAGAACACTTTGTATCTTATGAGTTATGATAATATTTCTCTTTGCTTCCACACACGCTAAAATAAAGTACAGAGCTTTTAGGGATTTTTTTTTTTTTTTGAATTAATTACGAATTTTTGTGACTTGTTCACGTTTGGATAGTTTTAATCGAAAGAATTCCAAACAAATTTTGCTCGCTCGTCTGTATACATCAAAACTCAAAAACGCGACAAGCTAGAAAGTGGAAATTTGGCCAGTAGGGTTTTTTTGTGTGTGCACAGCAGCTCGTGGTATTTTCTTACAATTCTAACGTGTGGAAGCTACGCAGCCTTTATTTGGCAAATTTTGGTCACTCGGTTTGCTCGCTCGTTAAATTTAGAATGCGTTGAGTTGGAAGCTTGAATTTTTTGTTGATTGGTTAAAATATGTCTAGGGTTTTTAGTTATGTAAATGGGCAAAATTCCCCCACCCCGCCGACCCCCTCCCCTAGAAATTTTTTGTAAACAATGTGTTTTGTAATACTAAACAACAAAATTTCGAAAAAATTATAAATACGAAAAAGTTTTTATTTGTTGTAGGGCATATGAGGGTGTAACAGATTATAGCAATTTTTTAACCCTTATAGGTACCCCCCATACTAATATTCTATAAAATGGCAATTTTCTCTCAATTCTAATATGATAAGAGGGGATTACCAGTTATGATCCACCGTTAACCCTTATAGCACCCACTTTACTAAATTATTTAAAATAACCATTTTTTCATAATTCTTACATGAAATTAAAAAGGGAGAAAGAGGTCTTAATGATGGAGGAATGGTGGGGAAGGGTAGGGGTGGGTATTGTTGAGTAAGAAAGCCGTGTTAGTTTTTCTTAGGAGTATTTTTTTTTTAGAGATTTAATAACAAGAAAAAATCATTTTACTCATTGTAAAAGTCCTTGTTAGAAAAATACAATTCTAGAACATCCAACTAACTTGTCTACAGTAAGTGATCTGAAAACTTACATGTTCTCCATAACTTTTTTACAGAAATTTAGCAATTGGAATTGGAATACAAAACTTTCCAGAAGGTTTAGCCGTTAGTTTACCATTGCATGCAGCCGGCTTTAGTATGATGCGTAGCTTTTGGTACGGTCAACTGTCCGGTATGGTGGAACCGATTTTTGGTATATTGGGCGCTGTTGCTGTTACCGTCGCATCCATTATTCTCCCATATGCTCTATCATTTGCCGCTGGTGCTATGATTTATATAGTTGCCGATGATATTTTACCCGAAGCACACACAAGGTAAACCAATTTAATGATTTAGATTTAAATACATGGAGTTATACTTAGCTAATAATATTTTAGTGGAAATGGCATGCTGGCAACATGGGGAACAATAATTGGTTTTACTGTTATGATGTGTCTTGATGTTGGTTTGGGATAATGGGTGCTTGTACACTACTTTGTTTTTAATAACTAAACTTAACTTAAATTTTAAGTTATTAGAAAAATACAATCTTGTGTATGTAAATGTATTATGATGTACAAAAAATCGAAATTTTTAATTATTTAATATACTTAATTTTTATCGTTGTCCTATTTTTATAGATATTATTTTGTATAAGTATATTTTCTATGTTTGATGATACATAATCAATATTTATATGTAATTGGATAATAGATTTTTGTTTTTGATAGATTTTTTTTTTACTTTGTCCTAAACGTCCTAAAGGTGCGTTCAATTCATACAATTTAAACAGTGCCGAATTAGCCATATAGCATAATATATAGCAAATTCTACGGGCCCCGCACCTAGACCGGCTTGTAAAATTTCAGATCTAGCTTTTTTTCATCAAAAGATAAATTTTTAATAAAAAAAACGTTTGAGATACTCTGTAATGCCATTCTGAACATTATACGAATTAGGAAAGATAATTTATGAGTTTATGACTCACTGGAAACTGCCTAGGGTAGAATAGGGTTACGTGGTTAGTGGTGGGGTTATGTGGACAATGTTTGAATTTCACTGAACATTTTTGCCCCCGACTCATGCTATTGAATATACTGGAAAAGTTGAATAAAATTGACAACAAACACAATTTCTTGTCTTTAATGATTACTAACTTCGACATTGAAGAGTATTAAAAGTGAGTTAAGGAACATGATGGAACAAGATCGTCTAAATAGCCTTACCTTAATGAACATTTGAATGTAATTTACTTAGAGAAATTGATTTTTCTAGTGTTATCTCTCTTGACAACATTTGCTACAGGCCCCGCGCTGGCTTATTCGGCACTAAATCTTATAATTAAAACGCGTCAATTTGACATTTTGAAAATTAAGTGTAATGCTTACCGATGAAATAAAACTGACATGGCTGTTGTAACAAGCAACCTAACAAATACGTTTTCCTAATTTTTTTAAATAAATATGAATTTTAAATTTAGACTAGCTTTACATTGTCCGCTCTATAAGGTGTCCTCATGGACGGACAAATTTTCCGTATATACAACATTTCTTCTCAAGCTTAGGCTGAGATAATAGCTAAGGATGGGGATAAGGCTAAGACTAGGGATAAGGCTGAATCTGAGATTAATCCTGATGCTGACGCCGAAACTGTAGCTGTTTTGTATTTACAGTGTATTGCATTAAAATTAAATGAGTATAGGCAAAGAATATATATAATATAGAATACTCACTTCATGTAAAAAAATGGACCACAACATTGCATTATTTTTTCAATAA
>JANSTT010017940.1:0-15342 GCA_026745375.1 Platyura marginata | reverse complement strand
ATCAGGAGTTCATAAGTGGCAGCAGGTAACTCAGCCCAGAGATGGCGCTGCATGTACCGTTTTGAAATCGGATTTTGAAAAATCCTTATTTATGGAGATATTTTAATGAAAATTGAGATTTGGGGTTTTCAAGGATGGCTAATTCGTTGGCGCTATCAGATTTTTGATATTAATGATTCTTTCTGATAAAGACCAATATTTAACAAAAGACCAATATTTTTTTATTTAATATTTATTGGAATACATTTTTTTGCTTTAATTACAATTCATTAACAATTCTATTTTATTTTTATTTTTCAATCCAATATACTGTATCCATTGTCCTGCTGGCGCTAGAAAAATAATTTTAAATTAATATTTAAAAAATGCATATAGTTACACCTACCTACATTTTTTGTTTAAATGTTGAATTGGCGTAAATGCACCCTGGATTAAACAGGAGAAGCTGAAGTTATGTAATGTCGAACTGATCTACGACCAAAAACTTAATTTTAAGTCCGTATCGCATGGAATTTGAAGTGGTCTAGAAATAAAAAATAAAAAAAAATAAGAAATATTAATCATTTGATTGTATATTCAATTAAAATGTAAAAAACATCAAAATCTTAATATTTTCCTCTATATGAGTGTAAATAGTAGAAAAAAATCAACAAAAATCATTTTTCCAAATATTGGTAATATTTCAGTCAAAGATCTACAATCCGATATCGGAATTATTTCAGATAAATGTCTTCAAGATGCGTCAATATCGAAAAACTGATAACGACAATAAAATATCTCGAAAAATACGGATTTTAAAACATTAAAACGCAATCCAGCGTCACCACTGGGTCGAATCAGGTAGGATGTACCTATAAGTATAAAAATATATCCGTTCGGATTAGTAAAGTAGTGCTGTAGATATTTAAAAACAAAAAGCATCTTTTCCCACATGCAATAAACAAAACAAAAAAATTGTTTTTTTTTTGGACAATGACATAGACGTGCGTAAATTCCAAAAACACCAACCATTAATTTGGATTTTGTCAAAGTTATACAAAACGGTTATATCATACACTAGACACGACTTGACAAGTCACAATAAAGACATAATTTATAATTTTTTTTATATACATACATATACACAACACACACACACACACTCGATTCATATGTACATGTACAAACACACACATACATATATGTACATATGAATATATTTCACCTTAGATCTCTTTTTTTTTATTTGCGGTGTGAATCATAATAATATATTCCAATCACATCTTTATAGCAAATTTTCGGTATATACATATCGTTCATCAAAAACATATTAGCATCAGATGACTGAAAGGACAACGCATGCATGTCCTGATAACATAAATTTTTTTTAGTTAAATTTGTATCCCTTTTTTTTTGTCTTACATATTTGGATTCTTTAGATGTATTTATAGACAATGAAATATCCACTTTAATAGCACTTTAATTAGAGTGAGAAATAAAAAAGGAATATGGGTAAAAGGCGTAAACATAGCTTAATAAAATGTATTTCAATAATTGATGGTCATTAAAGTAAAATTGAAAAGGAAACAAGAAAATGTACAATAAGAAGAATTTCTTTTTTTTTTTTTTTATTAAGCACGACAATTTCCAATTAATCTTATTTAGCTTACTTATGGTTGTATACACCTACCTTTTAGGTGTAAGTCAGCATTAGTTTTCCGTATATTGAATACATGATTTCTATTGGATAAAACAACGCGTGGTAATTTACTAGTCTCATAAATTGTATAATCATGAAATATCATTTAACGAGAAAAATTATTTAATATATATAAGCGAGGGTGTTCTCATGGTAATTGCTTAGATGAAAGCTTTTATCGGGGGCCGTGACTAGAAACACTTTTTCGTTATTAGTACGAAAACATTAATTAAATCGCTCAATTCAAGTGTACCTACTCCTACAATATAAATTATATACCTTTTTTTCTTTTTTTTTTTTCTTCTTTTTTCTCAACTTTTTCTTATGTTTGGAATAATTTATTATTCTGGAAATTGAAATCTTTAAAAATAAGAAATTGTTTTATTTTTTTGTACATATACTTTTTTCCTGTTCACCTCTCTACCTATGGGTTATTGCGACGTTGAATTGAAAATGTCAATCTTAACATTTTTTTTTTTTTTTAAACCTTAGCAGCTGTATATTTTAAAAAGCCACGCATATAAAAGCCTATTTTCATTCTATATACATACTGATTATGTACCAAGTTTTATCTTCTATCATTTTGTATTATAATAAATCAAAAATATAGGTCTATATACCGTGTATACCGTGTACCGTGTACCCACCTACTATATATATTGATGTATGTATGTATATCTACTATATAGATGTACAATAGGTATGTGTGTGTGTAATGGGATGAAAAAAATTTATAAAGTCCAATCTATATTTGAACAGTGTGCAAAGGTTTACCGGTAGCTTGACAGAGCAAAGTTGATCTGTCATTTTGACTGCGAAAAGATAAATCGTATAATAACTTTATAAACAAAATCAATTATCTGTCAACCAACAGCAATAACGTAGCTTAATGACAATGACGGATCCGTTTTTCCTCATTTATATTAACCTTTGCGGTAATATAATACATACATACATACATACATATATATATATTTGATACCTTAGAGACTTTTTCTGGCTTTTTGTATGAATTATTTGGGAGTTTTATATGAGGTGATAATTTTGTGGGTATACACGTTTTCAGATGGCACATCCATTCATTGAATCTAATGCTAGATGATTCTTAAATTGACTTCCTTTTAGACTAGGCACTGAAAAATACTTAAACTTGATATAAACAATATGAGCAGAGCCGATAAAAGGTGTTGAAATTTCCTATCCAAATAAAGGATATTATAACTTTTTGGTACGAATTTTGTAATGCACCCTAATATTCTTAAAAAATTGATATCTCCTAATCTCAACTACGGAACCATTGTTTGGATTATTATTTGTTTTCTGATAGATATTCGAAACAGCTAATTGGAACAAAAAGTGCTCCAGTAGTTTAGAAGAATTGTTTAAGATTTTTTATTGAAAATCTAAGAAAAAATTGAGAAAATCTGAATTAAAATTTTTTTTTCCGAATTTTATAGATTTGATCTTAAAATTAATAATTTTAATGTTTTTAATTGATTTGTGAACATTTCGAGTGATTTGTATGCGTTTTCCCTTCTTCGATGAATGAAATTAAAAATTTATAATCTCTTTTCATAGTGTCCTTCGAATACAAGAGCCTCAGTTAATTTCTTAATTAATATTCTTCGTTATTTTATCATAAACTCATCTCAGCAGAGAGAAACATTTCCATTCAAATGCTATTAAATGTAAGTCAC
The DNA here is from genome assembly GCA_026745375.1 of Platyura marginata. Taxonomy (NCBI): domain Eukaryota; kingdom Metazoa; phylum Arthropoda; class Insecta; order Diptera; family Keroplatidae; genus Platyura; species Platyura marginata. The sequence goes on along the minus strand of JANSTT010017940.1, from coordinate 11,967 downwards.
ATTTTATGATGAAATCTATTCTACAGCCGACAGCGATCGCATGAATTATCAAAATATTTTACATTTAAGAAAAACTTTATGGCAAAAAATTGTGCAGACGTGTAATCAAAAGGACCAAATTCCACTGACATAACTGCGTTATAACAACCGAATTGGATAGAGAAAAATTATAAAACTTTTCCGAGAAAATATCCATATCTAGGGATGGTGACACATTTTTAATATTAAATCATATGATAACATAATATATTTTATCACCACAAACTATTTTTCTCGACATTAAAGGAAAACTTTCGTTCAAAGAAAAATTTGCATAAGGTTCACAAACACTAACAACTACACACATATATATATGTATATAGAACTTTTTAACTTTGTCAAGCGTTAACTGAAAATTTACCACACAAATTTAATCAAAATTAATTTATTCGAAAATGAAATAATTATTTATAGATTTATTATGCGGTAAATTGAATTAAGAAATTCTTATGTTTAATAAAACTTCTAAAACTATCTTCATAATAAAAAAGTTTCTGTATTAAAAAACTATCAATAAAACAACGCAACGAAAAATAAAATAAAATTGAAAAGTTTTTCATGCGCAAAACAAGAAGACAACAAAAAAAAAAAAAAAAAAAAACTATTTCAATGTAAGTGTATATTTATTTAATTTTCATTTCACAGATTTTTATTATTGTTCGTTTAACTGGTAAAACGTTTTTCACGTTCCAAAGAAAATTGAAAACAAAAACGCAATTTTATCGTTTTTTGTATGGCAAAACTGAAGTTTCTTGTCTCAATAAGCTTTCATTACCAGCTTTCATTTAGGTATAAACATTGAACATTTTGTAGATATTGTATTGTATATATTGGAGGGGTCGGGTGATGTAGACAGACGTTATATTAAAGTATCGAAAGAATCGATAGATGTATAATTCGTTAAAATAAATATTTATCGACAGAATATATATAAATAATTGAAATTCAATATTTTGGTTTTTATATTGGAAATATTATGAACGTTTTTTTTTTGCGGTTGCTTATTATTGTGCTCCCTAAAATGACAGGGTGTTACAATGTCTTTTTTCGACATACAAATATTTAGATGAATGATTGTTTTTCACTAAAACATCTTCGGTGTAAAAGAAGTGTCTTTGTAATAATAGTTAAGTTACTTTATTTTTTAGTGGTAATTGTCAATAATAAAAAACTGACATTTTAAATGGTGCCAACACCCAATTTTTAAATTACACCAGATTTTTTTGACAGATATCATTTGGTGTACTGCTTTTGTGAAAAAAAAAATTCAGATAAAGCTTGATAACATCTGGCAACAAAATTCCAAATATTTAATTTAAATTTAAATTTCAATCACACCTGCAATTTTAATATTAATTAAATTTCAATACCAATCAATATCTAATCACAAAATAATTTGATGTTAGAACGTCAACAAAATAACGGTGACATTGATCATCTCCTCTATTATCCTCCACATATTTAGCCATCAGAATAGGAAAATCAAAAATTACACGCGAATATACCACAACCGACAATTTAATTAATTAATTAATCACGTGCTCACAAACAATACGTAGGTGCCTATAGGTACAATCTACCTACATACATACCATTATAGATTGTGAATGTAAATTTTCATTTAGCGCCCCCCAATTACAAAGAGAACGAAAATCAATCTCTCGTATATGAGTTCAATAAATAACCACAAGAATGGTTTGTAGGGAATGTGGTTTCTGTGTGCTATGTGAATAGATAAATTAGGTTTCCTTTTTATACTTTATAGGAGCCATAACCAAATAAACATTGTCTTACTTAAATATAGAGAATTTAAGTTGCCTGAGAATAAGGATAGTATCTGTATGTATATATATATGTATAATGGTATATTGACTATGTACGGATGTACGTATGTATGTACATATATGGTTCATATGTAGGTATGCAGGGTTGGGGGTAAAAGAAAATTTGCTGTGTAAAACAATAATGGGATAGGAAAATGGTCAGCTTGTGGATCCCAAATGTTTATCAAGAGAATTCTTAATTTAGTTCTGTAATTTACTGTACGTTTCGAATACAGATATAAACGTAATATACGAGTAGTTAATGTAATTACTATACCAGCATCAGATAAGTGTGTGTTTTTTGATTTTTGTTTTAAATTTATTATTTGACTAGCCATTAATTTAGATCGAGTTTTTGTTTTTAAATACAAATTAGGAAAAATCATTGCTATGTTTCATTTAAAAGCCATACACCGTAGTAATTAAACAGTTCGTCATTTTATTTTCAAGTCCTTGTTTGAACAAAAATGCTTCCACAAAAAAACACAAAATAAAATTGTCATCCTTAAAAAAATAAAAAAAATATAGAAAACTAGTACAACAAGCGGAATATTCTATTACAAAAATGTGGTGAATTGTTTTTACTTGTTCTGAACGATTTTTGGTTGAAGTGTCGTTTTTTTTTTTAATTCTGATTGAAACGGATGCATTACATTCCTAAAAGCAACATGTAGACTGGTATGTATACAATATACATATATGTATCTCTTGAAAGGGAAAATTTATTTTAGTTAACCCTTGTCGAATTATTAGACACAAATGGCCAATACTTTAAGTGCTGAGTCAAACAATGGTTGAATATTTTGCATGTCGAGACCATAAATCGAAATCATTGTGAATTCAATAAAATTGAAAATCCTTGCGTTCTTTAGATTAAATGTTCATTAATGCAGAGTAAGCCTTCCTCTTCAAACATCCTTTCCATATACATATACCAACAGATATAAATATCTAGATATACTAGGTATTATACATATTATACATATTATACAATATATGCATATATCAAATATATCAAACAAACTGTAATGTAATAGTGTTTATATGTATGTATGTGTATCTATATATATATATATATATATATTTAGCAATTCGCCACTAGCTTCAATATTATTATATAGCCTAGCTAGGTACGTTTCAGAAAACGGAAAACCAAAATGGATGATTTTCCAATAAATAATTTATTGCACATCATTACGCTGATAAACGTGAGATTTGACAGCATGACAAAAAACGAACATATAGTTAATCCAGAAAGATTGATTAACCTGAAAATTGCGTTTGGCTTTTGGGCAGACGATTTCTGTATTTTTTTTTTCCTGAACTTCTTTTTCTTCTTCTTCTTTTTTTTTCTTTTACTTTTTCGTCTCTGTTGAAGTTATAAAATAAATAGCCAAGGGGGTGCTGTCTATGAAAAATATTCTAACAACTTTGAATTGACTGAATAATATATGAAGTTATTGAACAGCAAGTCCGTTGTCATGAAGCCTCAAGTGGTTGTTGGATAAGTACATCATTCTTATTGACATTTGCATTACATACACATTTTGAGGGGTGATCAAATTTTGTCTATCGTTTTAAGGGAAATTTCTTTTATGAATAATAAAGTTCTAAGTTTTTCGAAAATGCTCTTATTTTAGATGATTTCGATTAAGTTATGTTGATAAAATTGATTTCCGTATTATTATCCTCAAAAGGAATTTTTTTATGTAATACCCAGTAGATATTTGTTGCTTCATTAATTTGCAATATCAGAAGAAATATCGATTCCATCCCTATATCCACCCCTATTATCCAATTATTGGTTTTTATATTCGATTTTCATTATACTGAACTAGAAATAAATATACATGAATTAAGGTTACACTTTATATATGTATGTATGTATGTACATAAGTAGTATCATGTAATTTAATGTATAAATACAATTGTAAATGGAGTTTTTGTAGCTAAAGGGTACCTACTACAGTACAAGTAACTTATTGGTAACGTTTATTAAATCTTTTTGTTGATATAGTGATGTATTGATAGTTTTCTCGATGTTTTAATAACAACTATGAAAAAAATTATAAGCCAAAAAAAATATTGGAAATAAAATTTAACTTGAAATAAGTTTTATATCAATAAAGAAAATATTTCAACCATTAAGGTTATACGGATTATAGTAAAAATTTCGTGCATACATAGGTAAAAATAAAACCCAGCCTACGTTACTGTGTTAGCAGCATTACAAAATAAAAAGTATTGATGCACTAAGCACTCACAGCATATTTCGAGGTTAGGTGTAAACATATATCCAACATTTACGCACATATTTTGACAAAATACACGTTTGACTTATAAAAGGCAACTATACTCTTAATCAGAAAATATGTACATATAGGCCATTATAAGCCTAATTTCATTCATTTTTTAAGTTATCATTGGTAAATACATAATTGTATACTCCCTTAAATCTTAGAATTAACTGTGTCACTTTAAAAAATAAAAAATCAAGTATTTTCCATTGATTTGCTGTATACCAACTATTCTCCATAATACAACTAACTTCAATTCCCATTACGTGGCCTCCCAAATGCCTTTACAAGTAACTTCAATAGCATATCCCTTATGAACTTCATTTCTCCATTTACTATAAGTCGTTAGGATAAAACTTGACTGTATATATTTGAACCAATAAGAAGTATGTGAGGCAGCACCAAAAAATAGAAGAAAATAGGTTAAACAACAATTTAGATGTTTTTCGTGACAAGAATTTTCATTTGATATTGTTTTATAATATTTTGTATCTCGCACATATTTCAATAATGCCAGAATTTTTATCCAACATATTTCATGTGAAGTTTTACATTTTCCACGTTAATTTTTTTTATTTTTATTTTTTTTTTTTAAGATGAAACAGTGACGTGTTGGCATTATTAAAACACATCAAAAATTAGTCATCTGAAAGTTTGGTGAAAGCTTTTCATTAATTTGCCATTTTTTCTTTTCTTTTCTTTTTCTCTTTTTCTCTGTTTTTTATGTTGAAAATTTTATCTTAACGGTAATAACGGTTCTTGATAGTATGTATATAGATACATATGTAAGTATATGTATATCGTCGAAAAATTCTTTTGCCAATTTGTCATTGTCAAGAATATTTTACGAAAGTTATTCATTTGACGACATTTTTTCGTTCATTGGAAAATTTTTTGAAAATTCAAAATAAAGAAAAAATAAAATGAAAATATTATAACTAGAAATCGTTCCGCACACTATCTATGTATCTATCTATGTATATGCAGTTCAGTTTGAGACAATCTACATAAAATCTCATAGAACAATTTTTATACATTTTTACTCTACGATATAGAACCAATGTCTTTAACATTGTCGATTAATTGTTTAGCTTTATAACGTCGAAGCTTTTTGACATTTTTTCTAATAGTGTAAAAAAAAAAAAACATTTTGTCACCACCGCTGTCTGGGTGTACAAAACTCTTTATCTTTAATTCTTAGAACTCATTGGTGTATATAGACAAAGAATACAAATATGTATCGACATAACGATTATATTATTCCGTAAAGATAAAATCTTAATATCTTTAAGAAATATTGTCTTGTCTCAAACTATCTTTGTGTTATTTATCGACTTTTCTCGGCTGAAGATAATTTATTAATATTACATACATATGTACAGTACATAGTTGTTGGAAGACAATTAATTAATCAACTTTCTCAAATTTGTCATCAATTCAAATTCGATCATCTAGAAATTATTCTTAATACATTTTTAGTTATATATATATAGATATTCGGAAATCCAGATACCAAAATGGTAACATTTTTCTCCCTTATTCCCCAAAGAATGTTATAAACTTGGTCGAAAAAAAAACTAGAAATTTTATCCATTATGCATAAACTCTTTATTTGTTGGTATGGCCGGAATTGTGTGATTACAGATATATAGTAAGAACTAAGAATAGAACAGATAGACTGGCATGCGTATTTTGACTTAGGATCTGTTTCAAATCAGATTACACAATAATTAAAATAAGAATTTCGAAAGCGGTTGTTTGTGCGGCCGCTACTGCATTTTAGTTTTTTCTTTGTAAAATATTTAATACTTCCATAAAACATTATGATATGTACTTATGTACATACATTACTATATATAAGTAACAATTCCAAAAAATAATCGCCTTAATAAATATCAAAAGACAACCCGCTACTGCGAGAATTACCATATAATTTTATAAAATGATGATGACGAATTTTGCAAATTGTTGTTTCATTTTGATATTGACTTTTGTGTAGCTCCTCTACTCTACAATATTCATATTCATATTCATACATCCGCCCTTATATGAATATAACTTGTGGCATAAATAAGATAAAAGCAACATATTTTCTTTATTTTTTAACACCATCGCAAATGTTCTGAAGCATACGTCGTTGTGCCTGTGTATTATGTATAATATACATATGTATAGTACACGTATAGTTAGTACTCCTTTCTAGTATAGAAGAGAAGACAGGATTATGTAATGTGCATCTCTACCCCCAATGTACTTGTTCACGCTGTTCACATACATATATACTTATATACTACATATGCATACCTACCTACATACATATATACATATATATATATATACAATATATCTACATATATTATGACTTAGTATAGTATACACAGAGACAGGATGATTGATGGGCTTTAACTGATGTGCTTTGAGCTATTCACATTTTTCTAAACTTTTCAAGCTTTACATGTATATGGCTTGTTGGATGTATTTCCGGATCAGTAAATTTATATTGCACAACATTGTATTAAGGTAAAACATTTGGAGCACATTTTTTAAGAAATTCTTTTTTGTAATTCCATTTAAAATCGCTACATTTTTCTTTACATTTCATACATACTATTAAGAAAACCTGTATTGAATAGAATGAAAATGCCGATCTTTTTTTTAAATAACTTTATACAAAAAAAAAATATAATCAGTTTAGCTGACTATACCTATACTATAATAAAATATGTATATACTCGTATATATTAAAACAACTTTGAAAATAAAATATGGAATCGATTGTGTAGCGCTTTTATGGATTTGGTTTCGAAATTTCTCCTAGTCGCATAGAACTAAAAAAATATCAATATTTAAACACAGTTGGTAATATATATGTACGCGTATATACATAATTCATGGGAAATATACAGCTCATCCCCTATATCAACATAAATAATCCATTGATGATAGAAAAACTGATTTAGGATCAGAAATTGTTTTGTTTTTTCAATAATCAATAAATATAAACAAAAAGGATCGATTAATTTGCCTAAATCTTATAGTTTTGGAACACAATTTTGTTTTCTTCGGGTATGTACAGCTACGGCCCTGTATATTAACGGCTGATGCTTCTGCGCATATTTTCAACGATTATACATTTTTTTTAACTTAAACTATCGAAATAAATTTCTTAAGCCATTCAGATACACACAATAATGGTAGCTTCGAAGTTAATTTTATTGCACAGTAAAAAAATGCTGATGTAACTTAACTAGTAAGTATTCAGCTTGTACATTATACATATATGTAAGTATATACCTAATACTTGAGAAAATCAAAAGAAGAATTTTTTGTTATCATTTCTTTTCCGTTGTTTGCTAAATTAATTGATTTTCTTCTTTCGAATTTAACATTGCGAAGTTGTGAAACTCTTATTGATGTTGTTTGTGTCTATCTGCGTTGACCTGTATTATTCTCACAGAACAATGAGTTGAACGAAATAAAAAAAAAAAAAAAACTTCTCAACTTTATCGTTAACAAAAGATAAATGTCAATATACCTGTGGGTGTCACAGCAATAAAAGATTCTTTGAAATCGAAACTTTTTCGTTGCATTTTTTATTCTATTTCCTTCACAGAGGAAGAGGGGAGAGAGACAAAAAAAAAGTTCTCTTCTATGTAGATTCTGGCACTGTTTTCTTTTCCGTTTTTTTTTTGGAAATAAATCTGTCGTTTAAAATCATCATTTATTCAATCCTAAGGGCAAGCAAGTCAATTTCTTTGCAAAGATTATTCAAATGACATTTTCCATCATACAAATATGTACATATATGTAGGTATTTGAAAGCGGAAAATTGTTTGCTCTGCATACGTAATGAATAAAAATATTTCCACTGCACTTTCAGAATATAAAATTATGCAATTCATAATGATTCATAGTGTTATACCTTGTGTCATGTAAAAGGAATTTGTCAATTTCGGTTCAGAAAGTCACCTGCAAAACTTTTATATTTAAATAAAATAAATTCTGAATAAACATCGGTATAAACACAATTCTAATATGGATAACATTTATTTCGGAACTAGGAAATATATTCTGTAGCTTAATTCATGCTTTCATTAGTTCAGTACTTATGGTATGTAAGTATAACAACAAATTCTACTCATTCAGATAGATTTACTGAAAATACTTTTCTATAATGAAATCACAAAATAATCTAAAAACACCGTTAACCTTTACATAAATAATAAATCTTAAAATTTAAAAAACAATTTGCCACCAAATTCCTATCGGATTTCATAATGTCATTCAATTTCAAAAAAGGATTTTTATTTTTTATAGAATGATATCAAAACCTCATTTTGGGATATTGGGGCATAAATGTGATACCTATTCAGGAACGTGACTCATTACAATTTCAATGTAATAAACAAAAACCATCCAATACCAATGAATTGAATCAATGGCTAATTTCGGAATGTGTGGTGCGTCTTTTTTTTTGCAGCTACTAAAGGAATATTTAAGAAATTTAAGATTTTGACTTAAGAAGTGCATACATTTAGTGTGGACCTAAATTATCATCCTCATCGTATCGTTTATCATACGCGGAGTGATCAAATTATATTTTAACACTTGCTATAAACAATTATGTTCTAATCTGTGAATTTTAGGGCCTGTACCTTTGTTAAGATGGAATCCAAATGTTCCACTGCCCCCAGGTCAAACAGGGGCAGCCTGACTAATAAACCTGAAGCCTTTCATTCCGATCTCAGAATGGTAGTCCAGAGTATTAACCGCTGATATAATGATGAATCTTTGATTTAAATCTGACATAAATTGATTTATGCAATTGTTCTAAGTATACGCAATTTACGAATACGATTTTCTCACGCAATGAAATGGTGCTAATGTGGCGTTTAAACCATTTTTGAATGTCCAATAAATATTACAAAATAAATACATTTTCAACTAATAGATAGATTTATTTAATTTATGTTTTAAAAATAATTTAGTTATTGCCGCTAGAAATATTTTGAATCGATAGTAAATATGTACACACGGTTTTAAATATTAATATTGAAAGCCAGGTTCGATGATACCAAAAATTACGTATAAATCCACTCACGTACATATACCCAACCGCTACATATGTATATAAGGTATTATCAATATTCATATATTTTATGTAATTTATGTCTACCCGTATTGTATATGTATGTAATATAAATAAAAATCAGAGGACTCATTTATATTAAATTTGCATTACAAAAAAAAAACAAGCCAATGTTGTTGAATAACTAATAATTTCAAAATATTTTATTATAATTTGACCTAAAATTAAAATAAATAAATATAAAAACTAATTTATTTTCAATCGAAAATTTTTTTTGTCTTCCGAAAAATAATTGTAAAGATATTGAAAAAAAAAGTGTTTGTTTTTTATTTTAAATTTAAAAGATATTTTACATTTTCTTATGGATAGGTATATCTGAGTAACTTACCCTCTACCATGTACATACATACATACCTAACATATGTAATGTATTGTATGTACATAGTAGTACTATATGTATATTGTATATGAATATAATACCTTCCTCTCAAAATTTCTATCAATATATGCAAATAATATAATACTTCCTGCCACCACACGTTATGTATACAGACAAAAAATTAATATTTCCAAAAATCTCTATCAACCCTCAAACACTTTAAAAAGTAATTTCTATACCGTGTGCGTGTGAAAATACAAAAATGTTCAATAAAAATAATTTCCTATGTAAATATTTGTTGTTCCGTTGGTTTTATTAATTTAATGGAGGGCAAATGACATCCATCAGCCCGGAAGTATAATGAATCTATTATCGGCCGTACAATAACATACACCAATACATCAAAAAATATGTTATTGTTGGTATAACCGTTCCATATATATTTTATTTTTATTTTATTTTTTTCAAACATAATCTAATCAATTTTTCCTACTCAAATCTTTTAATCCGCACAACGTTTTCCGTGACTTGTTTGTAAAAAATCTGCTTCGTTACATATTCAACCTACCAGGAAAAGTCCCGATTGTAAGCCAAATCGATATTGAATGTCATGCAGAAAATTTAAATATTATCTCTCGCACAAAATGTTATATATATCTCTATATATATACATATGTATGTACATACAATGTACATAGCTGGCTGTACTAGATACACAATAATTTTTTAATTTATCAGATTTCATGGCACATTTGGCGCGGACTGAGAAATATTATGTGTAGTAGGGGATTTTCACACAAAATGATGATTCATTCAAGTCTCATTTTATGTGTATTTATCGAAAAAGAGAGGGAGAGAGAGACAAAGAGAACGAGATGAAGAAGAAGAAAAAAAAAAGATTAAAAATGTTCCGGGAAATTTATGCCATGTCATTTTATGTTCTTTGAAAATTCGGAAGTAATTTTACATAATATTTTTTGATGACTCTATTATTTTTGACATTTTATTCAATTTTTATTAGTTGCACAAAAACAGATTATCAATATTAAAGTAAATATAATCTTATACCTAATTACATACTAGTATACATATAGTAGTAAGTATGATGTATTTAAATTAACATATCGGATTTTGCTCCGCCCTTTCTTGTTAGCATAAAGTTAACCAATTTTTCTATAATTTCACCATCTCTATATGGAAAGTATTGCTAATCAGTGGCGAAGCTCCCACAGTATACATAAAAAATACATTAAATCGTCATTAAGTGTCATTAAAATCCCAATACATCTTATCACCGAATGCACTCATCCACAAAAGAAGAGATCATCTGGGATAATACTGCCTAGCCGAGAAGGACCTTTTGTCCCTAAATCCACCCAAGATCCTAAAATTCCTAAAGGAAACTGGACTTGAGGAGGTACTTTAGATAATGGAGTGGCTCCATAAAAATAGAAGTAAGAAGGGGGCACAATAGATCTAAATAGGTCGAGGCGCATTAATCACCCCCAACCCAATACTCAAGTGTCATTAAACACATCGCCACTGAAAATATTTAACGTAAAAGATAAATCAAGCTTCGCCGCTGTTGCTAATGCCATTGGATCATGAGCCGAACAAAAATTTATATGCAAATCAAATGCTCCCGAAGACAAAACACCACAATATAAAGACAACTTCATCAATATATTACATACTGAGAGAAGGATGCATCTATCTTTAGACTTCTATAATACCCTGCGGAACTTGAAAGTTTTTTCAATGAATTTTAGTTTATCTACATTAAAACAGTAAAAATGAGATTCTATTAATTCCATCATATATAAATATATTTTGTCATTGAACCTAATTACCGTTTTATTAATAAAATCTTTACGAAAACATAAAACAGGTTTCGTATTATATTAAGAAAGTTTTTCTTTCTGATCGTCGGCCAAAACTTTTAATGGAAAACTAATAAAATGTAATCTGGTTTTCCTGTGGACGGAACAATAGACATATAATTACATAGCTAGGTGTATTTGTAATAACCATAATAATTGTGATGCTAGCCACAAGAATTTATTATTCAATTAGATTACACATTCAAGCATTTGATTACATAAATATTAATCCCTTTGTTGAATTTTGTTGAATTGATGGTTGCCATTATAGGCAATGTATTCCTTCTAAGTTGTTTGCATTCCAATTTAGCATTTATGCATATATATTAAGGATTTCGTACTTATAAGATGAACAATGCGGATGGACATGGCACATAATCCTTGTAATTTAACTGATTGCGTAGGCATATTAAACTATATACGTTATACATAGCTTGAATTAAATATTCAATCTATTTAT
>JANSTT010017939.1:0-15344 GCA_026745375.1 Platyura marginata | reverse complement strand
TATTAAGGGGCGTTACAAACTCCGTACCAAAGTTATAATACCCTTGATTAACATCATACGGGTATAAAAAGAAAGAATATCAGACAGTTCAAATAAATTAGCAGAAAACACCCGTCAGTTAGATGGATTTGAGTTTTAGTGGTGTAAAACTTTTTGCAGAGGCGTTATAGGTACATATCTTCCAATTAATAAAAAAATAACTTGTTTTATAAATATGATTCCATAACTCTTAAGTTAGAAAGGATTTCTCGAATGTCATATATTTATTATTGCTTTTATTACCTACAATAACAAACAATTAACAATAAATCGTGTATATTTCATTAATTTTATTGATAGTAAAAATGATAAATAGGTATGTAGATGTACATATGTAGAAGAAATAAAATGAGAAGATTTATTATTAATCATAACGTAAAATAGTAAGTAGCGTAATTGACACTGTTTCTAAATACATATAGTATGTAGGTACTGTACAAGTGTGCAATGTACATATAGATAATAAAAATTCCATTCATACCTAATAAATTTTTTTTTTAAAAGTTCTCATATGATTTATGTCTTAATATGAAGTCTTTTATTAATTTAGTAATTAAATTGTAGAACAATTGATAGCCCCAAAATTAGCGCAGGTGTAGCTGAATTAATTTTCTGACGAAATTTCCACTAGGTTGAGCACTGACATAAATAAATTCAAAATCAATTTATATTAGGTAAAATGTGCCAAATAGTATACCATGGGTAATATTTGGATCTAATCTAAATTTTGAAAAAAGATAAAAATAAAAACTATCGCTGTCAAATACGAAGGTTTTGCTTAAATTATACACTCTGACAAACTGTTGAACAACAAAACTGAGTATCAAATACAAAGTGTCACAACATTTCCTTCATATATATTTTGTACTGTCGACTGCCGAATAGTATACCTCTCGAAGTAGTTTACCCTGATATACTATTTGGAATATACAAATCCTGGGTAAAAAAGTAGAATTTTACATATAGTGTACCATGGTATTATAATCGGGACTCTACGGTATACAGTATCTGGCCAGTGAATTCCACGCACCCTTCGCCTATAAAGAGAGTTCTTGCAATTCACTTATCAGATACTGTACATAGATTTTACAATACAATGCACATTACAATATTCATAATTAAACTTTTCATCATACACATAACTAAAAAGTAACACAATCCATTAAAAACTCAGTATCACCATCAACTCAACTAGATGGATAAAGTTAATATACATATACATACATGCAGAATTTTATATTTAAATTTAAAAATAATATTATTTTGTATTTATAGAGTATTGCACAAGTAACGTCTGATAAATCGTACTTTTTTCGATTGCCTATAAATCTAGTCATACGTCAAACAAATAGCCAACCGATTGTAAAAATGACAGCTAAGGAATTTATGTTTGGATATGAAAGTCCACTGACAACATTGGGAAATAAATTTATGCCAAATTGGATCTATTTTGAAAAAGTTGGCCTTATTGATAGGGTAAGTTAATAACATAATTTAATTTCGTAATTAGGTTAAGTACTCAGGAGAAGCAAAGTAAAAATCTACTAGATTTTTGTAGTTTATTGCGAAGTGAAAGAAAATAACTAATGGTATTGAAATTACAAGATATACCACCATTTTGAAAAAATTATTTTAACAACATTTTAATTCAATTCATTACGAAATTTTACGAACCTAGTATTTGTAGTACGTAATTAAATTCAGTAAAATAAAAATTAACTTTTGGGATGATTGATAGTAAAGTATTGATTACGATATGAAATTTGAAGTTTAAAATATTTTTATTGTGAAATTTTGCTTATTTAGATTTTATAAATAGTAAATAGTATTTTGATTTATTGTAAAAGTTTTCTTTGATATAATGATATTCGAAACTATGGTATTCGATTGATAAATTTTAACCGCAACTGATATTAATTTTTAATTAAAATCTAATTTGATGTATGTACATAAATGTGATCCATTGTTTAGATGTACGATTTTGAGGGAGATTTTGAAACTATTTACACCGGAGAAGATGATCAAAGTATATCGGGACTGTACGATACATATCGAGGTTCAACTGATCTTCAGCAATGGGAAGGATTTCATTGCAGCAATATAAACATGGCTTCAGATGGAACGAAATTCAAGAGTTTTATTGAGCCAAATGAGACACTTTTATTTTTTAGGAAAAGTATGTGTCGACCACAAAGAATGGTAAGTTTTTTTTGCATGTATTTTTGTAGATGTATATATCGGTGGCAATTTGACAAAATAGCCTTTGTTCACTTAAGCCAAAAATGATATTTTAAAACAAATTCAGGCAACCTTTTTTGTTTGCAAATTAAACTTTCTGCAAGAGTTGTGTAAAAATATTCTGATGATAATTTTAAAAAAATGCTAAAATTACGTAAAATATAGCAGATTTTCAATTTTAGCATTAAGCTAATAATGTGTTTAGGTATGATTCCGTAGATCTTCTAGTTATTGTTTGGAAAAACTTATATACATACATACATATGTACATGAGATCTTATTTCTACTAAAGCGATAAGTGATATAGCATTTTAAAGCAACTTTTCCTATCAACCAAATCTTTTTCACACTGCTTTTTTAGAAAACTTTTTGGAGGGTTTTCGAGACCATAAGAGAAATGAAACTTTAAAGTAATTTTAATTTTTACTGTCATGAAACCACAATACAAGATTTAAAAATATAAAACAATAAAAGGATAGTTAAAAACTACATATTTTTGAACACAATTTAATTTAAATTACGTATTGCAATATTTGTTTAACAATCTGCTAGTCAAATTTGGAAAAGTGTGATTTGTCTATTCTTTTCAGATTCTTTTTATTTCAGATTAGAGTCGGTGAGGAAACAACAATTTCCTCACTATCGGCTTACAAATTTATGTTTGAAGAAAATGCAATGGACAATGGAAACGTTGATAAACGCAACAAGTGTTTTTGTAGAGAAGGTAACATTAAAATTCAATTAATACTTTTATATAATCTTACTTCTCATCATCAATTTTGCTGCTTTAACCATGACATTGCGGTCTTGACTGTAATCATATTATTGCTATTTAAATATGTATGTATTTTTGATTGGGTAGCTATGATGTTCCTATGTGCGCATATGTACATATACATACATATATATATTTTATCAAATATATTATTTTCAAATTATAAATTAATTTTTACGTTTATTATTATAACAGTGTCTATGTTTTATTACAGGCAATTGTCTACGGGCAGGTTTATTGGACATTTCCGACTGTTATTATGGATTTCCAATTGCACTAAGCTATCCCCATTTTTTAGACTCAGATGAACAATTGGTAAAAAATGTTATTGGAAGCTCGCCTAATCGATCTCTACACGAATCATACTTTATGATTCAACCAGTGAGTACAATTTTTTTTTTCTTATTTAATTACTATACCTACATAAGACTAAATTAAGATTATGCATTAGTGGTATTTGTATTGGTGTGGCTAAAAATATCATACATTTGATTTGTCCATGTACTATAAAGTAAACCCGTTTTTATAGTATGGTGAAAATTAATTTAAATTGCACAAATATGTATGCAAGGAGTATGTCGAAATAGCCATTTAAATTTTAACTTTTCTCAATTTTATTTAGTTCATAGTTATCTCTATATGTACTATTTACATACATATGTTCAAAATTTCATAGATTAAATAAACGATCGGTACAAAAATTATATAGCAATACGTCTATTATAAATTTTTTTAAAAATCTGATTTCCTTCAAATTTTTATAGGTCGCCATATTTTTATTAAACTCGTTATTCATAAAATTTCAGATTTTTTATTTTTCATGTAAATTTTGTTCATTAAATTTTTTTTAATTGCGAGATCAAATTAACTGTAAAATCAAAAAATTATGTCAGAGACATAATTTTATTTGCTTCGATCTTATGTAAATGAAAAAAAAGACAGGAACTCACATATTTGTATGTTAAGAGGACTTAAATTTTATTTTTAAGGCGCAACCGCATTGTATTTTTTTTTAAATATTTTTTAAATAAATATTTAAAAGTTTTAAACTGTAAACTATTTTTATATTAATTATACCTTAATAGTTAGATATAAAAAATTCTGTTCCCAGTAGATATTTAGATTTTTTTTTATGAATCGTAATAAAAACAAATTTTTTAAATAAATGTGTGTCATCCGTATTATAAAAATTGGAATAGATATATGTAGGTACGTAGGTACGTTCCAGTTATATATGAAACTATAATAAATAAATACCTATTCTTTAACAAACTGGAAATATCCTAAACAACGATATAAATACAGACGATATTTATTATTTTTGTCTTGGTTTTTATTACTTGACCAGACCATCCACATTCCGTACTGGTTTGGTCACTTTGATATAAGAATACCTAATAAATAATAAATTGTATAACAACAGTTCAACAACATTTTATGCTGGTCGTTAATTTTAAATGTCATTTATGTAACAAAATCATTTAATAATAATATGCATAAGGATCGCGATTGTGCATTATTTATATCAATTGCTAGAAAAAATATTTAATTGGTTGTAAATACCCATTTGTGTGTATCCAATTTGAATGATTTTACTAGCTGTAATTATCTTTCTTTCTTTTTTTGTTGTTCTTAAATGGGAATTGTCTATCGCCAATGATATCGATCGTAATCACAATATTACATACAAAAGTTATCTGCATTTATTGCATATATGTTGTTACTTCTGTGCATACATAATCTAATATTGCATGAACATTTTAATTGCATCTATAGTATACAATTATATGCACAATGTACATGTTTAAGATAAAGTTATGGAAGCGAATTAAATATTAAATAAATCTATAAATAACGTGGTGTAATGATTTTGTTTTTCAAATTAATACCTATGGGAGTATAAAATATTATTTAAAATTTTCTTTAAAATTAATATTCTATAAGGATTTAGTTGAAAATAGGAAAACTTCCATAAATGTTCTCTATTCGTAGCGATTTGCAATTATGTAATTATTTTTTCATGTATGATGGGGCCATTTTTACAATACAAATACGTACCAAAAAAATTTAAAAAAATAAGAGAAAATAATTAAATTAAAAAACATCTTCACATCATTATCAAAGTGTAAAATATGGAACCAAAAGTTTAAACAGATAACTTCTTTTATTTCCTAGAAATGCTCTTTAAAATATTTTGAATTTTGACAAAAAATTGGAGTGCTTTCATCTTCAAAAATGTTACCTACACTGCATCATTATTTTTTATAAACAATCATTATGATTGATTTTTCACAACGGCTTACTTAAAAATGTGACAACACTAAACGAATTTTTGTCTAGGTACATGTGGAGCTTTAACGGCCATTATTATTACTATATAAACGTGATGGTTGCCATTAAAAATATTGCATGCTCTTTTTATTAATATTTTACAGAAATAGTAGAGAGCTGAAGAATAATTTATTTAAAAAACAATATCTGCTCCTTTCGCTCTAAAATTGTAGTTAACTTACAAATCTGAAAATATTACCGACTCAGAGAGAATGCAGATAAGGATAAGGACCTGATAAGTGTGCATCGAAATTCATACTTTTCCCAACCAATAATAATAATATGTAGTATAAAAATACATAGAATTCCTTATAGGGAATAAGCAGTTCAAAGCCCATCTACATAGAATAAGTTTGGTAACTAAACCAACCTGAATATTCTGCAAGAAATTGCCTGAAAGGGCTGAACCTAGTCCTGTATCTTTTTTTCTGACGTTGTCCATGCTAGGGTCCTGTTTGAAAACAAAGACAAACATTATTGATTGTATAGTTAAAATATTCCTAATTGTAAGCACATGCTTATAACAACAATTCTCTTTTAATAAGAAATTGCCATATACATTTTTAAACTGTTTATGACGAAGGATCATAAAGTAAAACAGTTCTCATGTTACTTCTTTTTCTATTGCAGGCCTCCACGTGCTATGGGCGCCAAATGAAAAGATCATTTCAATAATTTCAATATTTTAATGACGATTTGTGATGCAAGATTCACATGCGTTGGAGCACATGGACAAACACGTTGGAGGTACTTTCATAAAACAGACTATTTGAAATGATATAAAAATAACTTGAATTCAATGTCTTAAAGATATAACGCTGCTAGGTATCTGAATGATTGTTGTTTAGTCAAATAACCCTTCAAATTCCAAGAGAAAGAGCAGGCACGAAAACCCCGTGCGTGAAGCAATTTTTGTTCAATAAGACTAAGAATATGATTCGCGGAATAATGAAAATAATAAACATTAAATTGTGACAACGCACTTAAGCTTGAGTAATTCAGATTATCTGGAATATCCCTCAATCCCTCTTTATTCCATATTATTATTGTAAATTATTCATATTATTTGTTGAATCTTCAAAATTACAAATTTTCCCCGACTTGGAGCATTAGAGGTGGATACTCTTTAAATTCGAATTGACTAAATATACTTACATATTGAAAATGGCAAATTATTGTTCTATTTACTAAAATGTTTCTAAAAACTTTTCCACATTTTTTTGTTCCTAATTGTTTCTGGCTATTACAGAGAGTACTTACGTTGAATTCTATATATAAGATTTTGTTATCTTCTGCAGTTCTATAGGGTGCTGCTGTTGTATTAAAAATGGCCAATAAATGTAAAATGATTGTCGAAATGATAAATTTATTTAAAAACTTTCAAGTCAAGATCATCAAATAAGTTACTTTAGTTTAAAAAAAAAAAATAATTAACTAATATTTAAAAACTTTTTCTTGTTTCAGTTATCTGGATTACCATTGAAATTGTCAGTCAAATTCCAGATAAATATGGCAATGCGAGATGTTAGTAATATGGCTCACGTAGACCAATTTTCTAATTTAGTTGTTCCTATGTTGTGGTTCGAAATTGTAAGTATATAATAGAAGAATCTATTAGTAGTTTTATATTTATTTCTATGAGTTCAATTTGTAACATGTTTTATTACTATTTCTATATGTCTATCAGTGATACATACTATAAGTATATAAAGTTAAGGTATGTTTTGTACTTTCTAATCTGTATTAGAAGAAGATCCAATTTTGAAAAGATTTGTCACTTTGATTTGACACCATCCCATAAACATTTTTTTTTGGATTAAACAAACATCGTATTTTTCAGGAAATTTGAAATACAGGTAACCCTCGTACAACGTGGTAATTCTATAACGGGTTTTCGCTACAACGCAGTTTTAAAATTTCCAAATATTGATTCTTCACTTAAAATATTCTTTAAAATACGAGTAGAATACATATTTTATACGAAGTTCTATTGTTAACTCTACCTCAATCTAAAATAAAAACATCTATCAAGTTTTTATGGGCTGCGTTGAGAATTAGTCGAATTAAATGAAAACCGTTCAAACTTAACTAAAAGTTCATTGAAAACCATTCAAATTTAACTGATATTTGACAATTGATTTTTTTTTTAAATTTTATGAAATAAAGTGATTTTTTTATAATTAATTATCAGATTTGGAACATAACTCTACTTTTTATATGGGTTTCTTGCCTCGTATAACGCGGATTTGTGTAACGCGGCATTTTTGTGGAACCTAACCTCCGCATTATACGATGGTTATCTGTAATAAGTTTTAGGAGTATTTTTTTTAGTTTTACTTATAATACTTCCATCAACAAGTAAAGTTTTTAAAAGTGTAAGCTCGTAAGTACTTACTTAGAGCCCCTTTACACGAGGCCTAATTTCATGCCCGCAAATAGTCAAATTTTTATTCTAACTGGTTCTAACTCTTTTTAAAATCATACATGCTATTTATATTTAATTAATTTAGTAAAAATTCACGACACCATTATTTAGTTTTTAAAAATGATGAAAATTCTATAAAAATACGAAAAAAACTCTATGCATCTTAATACTTTCCAACCTTATATTGCTATTTCTATACTATCTTAGGCCCATCAACGATAAATCTTTGGACCAGTGACAATAAAATAAAATTCTTTTTTGAGATGAATAAAATTAATTTTTATTCTTAAATATCTAAGCTTAATTATATTGAATATGAACTTTTGATTTGTTTTTTTTTTTTAGACTATGCCCGAGTTGCCGGAGAACCTAATTAATAGATTTATACTGTACCTGAACATTTTACCTGTGATTGATTCACTTGGACAATTGGTTTGTTTCATTAGTGGAATTATTTTTCTACTAATTGCTGTTACCAAAGCGGCCCTAAACTTTTCACGTGCAATACAGCCATCACATAAAATATCAAAACAAAGAAAATATTCAACAATAACGGCTAAGCCCGATTATATTATTAACTGTGATAATTTGTCATATGAAATGACAGAAAAATGCATAAATAACGATGACCATTTATGCGAAATGAATTTTAATAATGAAAAACAATATATGCTAGAGGAAGAACCAGCAATTTCTGAAGATGATGAAAATGAAATAGAATCTGAAACTAGAAGCATATCGTACGATGATGCAGATAGAAAATCGGATTTGGTAAGTATAAGATTAATTCTATAATCAGTGTCTATAAACGGGGTGACTAAAAGGTTTGGAAACCGCAGCCTTGTGGTTTGAAAGGCTGAATATGTATAGAACAAGAGAAATAATAACCTGCGTCTTTTTCGCATCTAAATATTCCATTTTTCGACAACTCTCGCCAATTCCGCATGCATGTTGGTCTGCAGTATTTTGAGAAACGGTAAAGGGATCAAACTGTTTGTCGGTTTTCTCTACATAGGCAGAACAAGTACACGTCCTCACAGAATAAAGTCATTCGACAGAATGTTTACTGTAAATGTAGGTAGTGCCTAGGTAATACAGGAGTGTTCATATTCTCAATATATAATTTTTTTATTACCCAATAATAATTTTTTAATACACATGATAGCCATTTGAAACCGGATCAAATACAGATCGAAGAAAATTCTTCAAAATATATTGTAGAATATAGAATATAAACATCCTATCAGATACAAAATCCCCATTTAAAATGAATTAAAATTTTTATCTTTATGTTGACTATGCAAATACTTAATGGTATTTCTATTTAAATAATGCTGATGATCGGCTGGTTTTGAATACCGCACCATCAATGATAATCTTATTTTATTCGTATAATTAAGATAAGAGGTGAAACACGGTTATTTTGCACATTATATGCGAATTTTTGTAAATACAAGTTTTTTTTTCTTTACTGTTCAAAAAAGGGGTCTAGATCAAGTCCTCATGGATATTTTTAATTCAATTCGATTGAGTTGATTTTTAGAAAGTCTACATCTACATCGTTCTTGAATGAAATATTTTAAAAAATAATTATACATTCTTAACAGGTTCAAATCATTGAGAAATCTATTGTTAGTAAATGGTTGAAATAATAAATTTAAACAAATGCAAAAATCGGTGCATTGGGATTATGAATATTCAATTCAAAGGGATTTCGATCCAGCGGTCATTAGATTTTCATTTTACGTACCTACATTAGGTACAATGAAAATTCTGTGCAACAGTTATTCGATACTATACGTGCATTCTATGCAATGAACATTCAATGCAAGGGAATTTCAATGCAACGCACTGTCCCCATTTGTGGATCTTAATATTTTTAGAATCAATAAAATTAAATATAGTGTTTATTTACTCCCATATAAAATATGATGGAAACAATGACGATTCAGTTTCCATGTGGTGAAAGAATAGTACTTCTGAATAGAAGATGCATAGATGCATGGATCTTTTTTTTAGCCCGTGTATGCTATAAAATGTAATCACTGTGAACCTCCTTTTTTTTAGGTGAACGAAAACGTATCATTTTTGAATCCGTCTACAACCACTACAGAATCGACAGCTACAATATGTCAACTTGGAGAGACATCCTCAAATTTAGATGATCTGGGAAATAATCATTTTCAAATTCTTCACATTTCAGAAGATATAAGCAGTTCAACCGATAGTATATCAGTCATTTTGGATAATGTTGATTTAATATAATTTTAAGATAAAAGAAAAATTGTTTTATTTTGACAAAGTTAATTTAAGAAAGGCAAATGCAAATGATCGAGCATGAATTACGTAACGAAAGGAAAAACATTAGGATAGCATTCGAAACGTTTAGATTTAGACCTTTGGTAAATTAAAGAAATCTATTTTTCAATATCAACTATTTCTTCCATTTTTCCATAGGCAATATTACACTTTGAAATTGAGCTGCATCACAACCTACTATATAGTAGATTGAGACTGCATACTAAGAAATTAGCCCATTTACTTTCATTACGTAATTTATGCTAGAGCCGCTGTATGTTGAGTAAAACTGAGCATAAGTTTACAGTTCCGTCATTTTCATTATATGTTCTACATTGAATGAGCATAATCTGCATTAGTAGTTAGATATTTTTAATTGTGGTAGGTTAAACATTTTTTTAAAAGAGTAATCTTCCACTTTAACCTACCATTTTGTATTTAAATTTTTCGTAGACCATAGATAGAGCAAAGAGTGACTTGAAATTACTTAACACGTTGCGTGCCACGTCATTAATATGTGTATGATAGTCATTTTTCGCAGTGGCCCATGTCATACATATATGAATGACGGTTACTGATGAATAAAAATAAATTAATAATTACAACAATAAAAAAAATCATATTACACTTATGGATGACGTTGCATGGAAATTGAATGGCAAATTATTAACCAGTAACTTCTGACATACTTATATGTATTGTTGGTTCTCGGAAATATTGAGCAAATTGTACACAAATGATTTAAAACCCTAAAAATGACATCAAATTGATTGCAGCGCCATAATGGTTGGTCGTGAAACTTTTTGGTTTATAAATAAAATCTCTATCATTGTTATTTATTGTTATTTTTTCTACATTCCTATGCCAGAAACCAACAAATTATAAAATATTTCTTGTTGGCCCGTGGGGGTATTTATATCAGCTTGGCACGTAATGTGTTAAATCAAAATTGGCCAAAATTGGAAGTTACATTTTTTGTTATACATATTTTTATTTTAGAAATATAATAAACAAAGGCATTCAGTTTCTATACTTCGTATACCAAGTTACCTTGTGAGTTTTAGCATTTTTTTGATTTAAATATATACATATATTCACTGTTGACCAATTAAAAAATTCATAAAAACTAAATAATAAACAGCCAAATGTGAAGTTTCTTATATGTAATAATTAATATCACCAATTAGATTTTTGTTCTGATCCCGTAGATTCGTTCGACGTCGCAATTCCAATGATCGCTGCGACACTATTGTTTTGGCAAAAGATCGTAATTTTCTGTCGGAGGTAACCAATGACTTTGCAGGCTTTTTACCATCTGCAAAAAGTAAAAAATTTATTGTAGGCTAGTACTGGATCGACTATATGAAATCCATGTAAACAATTTATTACTCTCGCAAGAACATATGAGTATGACCGATTTATTGCGAAAAGCGAATGTGAAATCAAATTATTTAAAAGAATAAATTTACTTTGATGTTTTGCTTCTTGAATGTAATTGATAAAAAATTAATACGACCTGAACATTTATCAGCGCATATAGAATTAGTAGATACCTAATGCCCTCAGAAACTTTCAATGAATTTCTTATACTCTCCATAAAAAAAAGTTAAGAAATGTCTATTCGAGATAATGATACTAATACTCCATTTAAATTTCAAGACAAAAAGTACCGTGGTTGTACTCGTATGTTTTGAAATTGTAGATATTTTTATTCATCACATTTTTTGAATTTCTTTTCTAAGACCAAGTCTCTAAATTAAACAGAATTTATACTTACTTGGTGTATTTGCCATTTCATAAGACTTCAACAGAGACGTTGTTTCTTTGAGTTTTTTCATTAACAATTCATTTTTTCGTTTTTCAATGCGTAGCTCATGGAATAGCTTTGCTTTCGATTTGCTTTCCGACGAACAAAATATAGGATGGTCAAATATTGTCGATGATGAAGGTCGCTTCAGTGGATTTGGATGAGTCATTGACTAGTAGAAATAAAAAAAAATTAATTCAAAAAGAAGTCCAAAAACTATGTTTACAATGTACCTTAATCAGACCATTAAATTTACGGCTTAGAGCAGGTAAATCTGGAACTTTACCATTTCGAAGAGCATGCCATTCTAAACCATTTTTGGGCAATGGACCTCCGCCACCAGCTTCATATAGCGTAATGCCAAGCGAAAATATATCAGCCTTGCATAATTGTGAGAAATCTTCTTGTAATATTTCGTTCGGCAAATATCGACAATCTCCTTCTTCTACTTGTGGATCATTTATGGATGTAACATGACCGAGATCACCAATTTTGTAGGTCACAATAAAACCATTCGGCAAATCTTCGTCACTGTCAAAAACATCATCAAAATTATCTGATGGTACAATTCTAGAGCAAGACAAATATTGTTTATAATAATTTCTTAAGAAAAGACAGACAACTAATCTAACCTTGCAGGCTCTTTATTCATAAATATATTTCCGGCCTTCAGATCCATATGAACTAAATCATTTGAATGAATATACTTTAAGCCGGCAGCAATATGACTTAGAAGTGTTCGTAATTCGGGTTCCGTAAGATTTCTCTGCTGTAGCAATGTTTGAAGACTGCCCCCATTACAATACTCATTTTGAATTAGCATATGATTATTTTCGGCCCATGCTGAATAGTATCGGACTACATTATCATGTTTTCCTAGAACTGCGTGTGCCCAAACTTCATTGAGGGCCGTTTTTCTGTATCAAAATTATATGTGAAGTAAAGTAGTTAGTTATAAGGTTACAAAAAATTACTCAAAACTGCTTCCTGCAACAGGTTTAATGCTCTTCTTAATAGCATATACACAGCCATCCAGTCGATTTAAACATTTGTAAACGAGTCCAAACTGTCCTGCACCTATACAATTTTTTTTTTTAATTATATAACTGTGAAGTTATCATTTATGATTACCTATTGATGATAATTCAACAAATTCTTTTTCGTATCGACTAATATTTGAGTCTTGCAATGCAAGGCGTTTCGGGGCTTGATGAACTTCACTCAAGTCATCATCAAGACACATAGTAGTATCAATATAATTAGAAAATAACGAAGCTATTGAACGACGATCTTTTGGATCTCTATTTGAAATATCAGCCATTGAATAATTAAGAGCACTTTCTCGTTGTAGCGCTGTTCGGGAACGCTTTTTATTATGCATTGAAAGACCTACAAAAAAAAAATTGTTTTTAAAATTTACCTGTACAATTAAAACAAATACAATTATAAGACATTAATTCCATTTTTTTTTGAAAAAGATTATCAAAGATGATTGTTGATGATATGTTGAAATGCAAATTTTGCACAAACTTAAAGAACTTAATAATAGTTTGTCGGCTTAAGAAACTATCGTGTTAGTAACAGGAAAACAACGTTCGCTATGCGTTATTGCCTTTGTCTGGTTTGTATGAAGACACCATTTTGTTGGTTAATAGTATTTTGTATTCACACCAATGTTACAACACCTTTATAATGGAGGATCTTATAAGTTACTTATAACCTCAGTAAAAAATACTGTTCGATATATTGACGAAATATTGAATATTCAGTGGATTATATATTAGTTATTCATCCAGTCGATGTTTAACCAGTGGCGATGTTGTTGTTACCGCAATTGACAAACACACTGTCTCTTTTCGATTACGTTAGAAATGGCCATCTATATTTTTTTATTAGTAGAAATATTTGTAGAAGTAACCATGTGGTACAAAATTGACTTATTTTTGATAATAAATAAACTATTGTAATTGTTACGGTGTGAAATCTGACTTATACTTAATTTTAAATCTAGAATCAATAAAAATATAATGTGCACTTACTGTCTGGTGTAAACGGATTAACATTTGCAGTGGGATAATTATTTATTAATGATTTGTTGTGTACATGAACGACAGTTGGTCTATCTAAAGGTGTTGAAGTCGATTTACTTATTCGTGTTTCTGAAGTATTTTGATTGTTTTCGATTTTCATATGTTTTGCCATGGATGATTTTTGTATTATCGTTTTTGGTGTATTTGGAGTATCAAAAAGCCTAAAAAATAACTTTTATTTAAATTATCTTGCTTCGTAGTAGTGAAAATGTTAGCCTTTACCGTAATGCCCGAACCCGTCTGTAGGGTGGAGAACACGTTGGCTGTTTCTTTGGACTTTTTGTTATATTTGAATTACGAATTTCGGTTTGAGCAGAACATTCATCATCACTGTCTGATGCCAAACCATAAGTAAGGACCCGTGGTTTGAGTTGAAATCCATTTGGTGAAGACATGCTGAAATTTTTTTTTTGTCGTTATAGCTTTTGTTTTAAAAACATACACAAACTGTAAGAAAATGGGTTAATGTTTTAATATTCCAATCAATTTACGTAGATATATAAATTGACGAATGCTAGCTATACATGTCAAAATCGGTTAAGAAAATAAAAGAGTACAATTTCTTAGGTTCCGTCATGTTTCGTTTGTAGTAGGTATAGCTGAAATAATCCTATATTAAATTTAGAGCAATAAATACACGAGGTTCATTACATTAGTAGTTCTTTACATATAGGTAGGTAAGTATTTATTACAAATAACAAATCTTCTCGTTTACCCAAACCTTTGTTTCTTTGGTAGAATTAGACTAGCCAGCAATTAATTGAAGTATAAATAAATATAAATATTACTATTTACACAATTATATAAATAGCTATCCGAATAAATTAAAGAAAGTAAATTTGTTTGGGAACTACATTTTTTGTTTAAAAGGTAGGCAAATAATTTAATTATAAAACCAAACAATTAACCTTGGTTTCTAGCAATTCAAACTAGCCGCTACTTATTGAGACGTTTGCTTCAAATCTTCATTTAATAATATACTTAGCAATAATCACAAGGTTCATCTCATAAACAACAAAACAAAACAGATTCACAATGATTAACAATTGAAAATATAAAAGGAAAAACTATCTTTTTCTAAAATAATATAACAAAATTCACATTCGCAAACAAAATTAAAATGGCGTCGTTAATCGTTAAACATGTAAAAGATCCCTTCCGGTTTCGTACTATTTCCATAGTTATTTAAGTCCCTTCCGCGGAATTTTTGTTTAGTTTTCGTATTACTTTCAGGGTGGCGCTACGCTTATAGAAATACTATAGATCAGTGGTCGTCAAACCAATATGGCGTCTGAGTAAAAAAAAAAATACAGAAACATTTTATTTATTTATTTGTGCATT
>JANSTT010017938.1:0-58802 GCA_026745375.1 Platyura marginata | reverse complement strand
TATATTGAAAATAATGAGTGGCGGTGTGCTACTAACTATACCTCTATGTCTATGTAATTCATTTAAATTAAATGTTCTATTTTGTAGTTTTTATATTTTATTTTACATTTGTTCATTTATTAAGAAAACAGATGAAAACAGTAGTCATAGTAAATAACGTTGGTTCTCCTAACATAAATTTGAAACACGTATGAAAATAACAAAAAAAATTCATCGAACATCGGCTCTATTATAAAGCAGAACGATCAATTTGTACTTTTTTTGGTTGAAAAGTTCTACTTTAAAATAGAACCATAATATGCATATTTGTTAATAACATTTTTACCACATTGCTAATACATACATAAGTTTATTAAGAAATTTAAAAATAATAGTTAGAAACACAGCAGAACTATACATATCAGATATTACAACAACAACAACAACAAAATCACATCCTTATTCTTTCCAATATGTATCAGAAAAAAATAAAATAAAAAACCAATTTTCCATCTAATGAGAGCATAATAAAAGTCTGTCAATTTGCGAATTAGATTTGTGGACGTGTATCAACATATATTGGGTGGTTTTGCATAGCAAAACCTTCATTAAAATTTATTTTCGATAACATAAATAACCAAAAAAAAGTCTTTTTTTTTTAAATTCAAAATAAACAAGCTTCTGGACAGTTTTGGGCGATTGCTTGATATATTGATATAGTTTTTTATTGGAAATGGTTCATAGTATGAATTGTATTGTTATGAATCAGTATGTATAGATATAGATATAGGTAGAGAGATATATATTGTCTTTGCAGATAGTTTACATATTTAATTCATATTATTTTGCAAATTGCTCATTGTTATAAGAACATTGGGCCAAATGCATAAAAGTAGCATTTGCTAATTTCTTTCGATTTTTTAATTCATTATTTTTAAAACTTGGTTAAGATTTATTATGTTTTCACATAAAACTATTTTTTTTCCTCTTTAAATCGGAGGTTAAGAAGATTCTGACCAAACGCCTCAACTGATTTCAATAATCTATAATTTTAAAATTAAAAACTAAGTTTTTTTAAAAAAAAATTTAATAATTTTTTTTGTTTTTATCTCCTGAAAAAGCATAATTTTTTATTTGTTAACTTTTTTTTGAATTTTACAACCTAATTATTTCCTTTTAGTCAGGGTTGTTAAAGTAACACATTTTTTCGAATTTGTTACATTTG
Source organism: Platyura marginata (assembly GCA_026745375.1). Lineage (NCBI taxonomy): Eukaryota > Metazoa > Arthropoda > Insecta > Diptera > Keroplatidae > Platyura > Platyura marginata. Next base: position 57,598 of record JANSTT010017938.1, on the reverse strand, counting down.
TTACAAATTTTGATATTAAATGAAACAATGTTACATTTGTTTCATTTAATATCAAAATTTGCAAATGCAGAAAACTAAAAGTTTCAGTTTGATAGATATGAAATAACCCCATTACAAAATATATTCAGAATTATTTCGAAATATTTCAAAATCGGTTGTAACGAGCAAATGTTCCTTTTTTAAAGCAAATGCTAGAATTTTGTCAGTAAAAGGTTTAGCAAATGGTTAAAATTACTTAAAACACTACAACAAAACATTTCCTACTTTTTATGCATTCCGTACATCATCTTATTATATGGCGCAGCCGGAATCCTTAACTATTTCAATTAGAATTTCAAACCAGAATTTATTATTTCATGTATATTGAGAAATGTTGAACACAACACTAAATACACCAGAACATTATCTTACGCGGTTCAATATTTTCAATCTCATCAAACTCTAAACCCCATACATATACCCTATGATCTCAATTTATCTATATATTTTTCCCTTCATAATTTTCCAAACCATTAGACGCATTATTAGAAGGGTAAAAGTTTTTGTCTGTGATATTCATCAAAGTATTTTGCTGTCCTTAAAATTGAAATAATTTTGATAAAATATGTAATGAAATGTGTATGGTATGATGGTAGATAGGGGGGAGGGGGTATTATTTGTTGTTTAAAGTTTTCTTAAAATTGATTTGATTTTGTGACTTTTTATTAACATTTGAATGGTTTTTTTTAAAAAAATGACATAATTTTGAACTTTCTTAACACTAAAGACATAGTTTTGAAAGTTTGTATTTTTATATTATTTTAAATTTCTAGCAGTTTTTAACAAATAAAATTTTAACCCTTTAAGGTACATACTTTTTTTGAAAATGAAAGGGGTGACAAAAAAAAAAAACAACTAAACTTATTCTTTACGATGAGTAGAAAATTCTTGATTAACCGTTTTTAAAAATGGTCAAAATCTCTGGACCTTAAAGGTTTATAGTTCCATGATGATGAGGTCAATAATACTCACGAGCCACCACCGGGATGAAGAAAAAGGGAAAATTTAATATTTATCTGATTGGAAGCACATTCATGGTAAAAGTATTACAGTTCCTTGAATGGTCTTTTCTTTATACCACCGTCCTAAATGCGTTATTATTGTCTTTTATAAATTTAATAACTTTATAGGATATCCGAGGATATAAATTGAAACGACAAAGGAAACGTAAAAACCATGGAAAACAATTAGGTTGTGCTTTTTTCTGTAGAAATTAAAATTTGTATGTACCATCGCCCGTATATATAAATTTAAAGTTAGCCCAGAATTAACCTTAGAAATGAGAAATTATATTGTTTGAAAACAAAAGGAACACACAAAAAAAAAGGGTCAATCTGATGTTTTTGATGCTCGATTTGATGAGTTGAAATGAATTACAAACTGATGACTTCACTTCATTTACAAAAAAAGGGGTTTCTCGTATATAGTCTGGCGATATAATTGTGTTCGTATCTTCATTCTTCCATAAGAGAGGGTTGAATGAATAGAACAGGAAATTTTAGTAATTATTTTAATAGCGTAATTAAAGGGGTTAATAGGATTTTTCCAGAAAATTTTACTACATATAACTACCATAATACATATTATGAGTATTATGTATTATATATATATACTTATGTACATATGTAGATATGTATTTGGAAAATGTATAAAGGAGATGTCTTTTTCTGTTCGTATCCATAATTGACCTTTTTATCATAGAGACTTCTACATATTTCTCTTTAACCAATTTTACTGCAACGTCTATCTCAATATTATTGAGAAATTCTAAAGGATAGGGTATTTTGGTACTGTTGTAAAGGAGCTTTAATGGAACGATAATATGATAGATGAGTAATGAAAATTAAATTCAATATTCAACATTTGATGTTGAATTTTTTGACTTACGGACGGCTCTATTCCGATACGATTAACCGGAACGGTTCTTTTGCAGACCCACCATAGAAGTTATCGAGTATAATTCAAGTGGGTCTATCAAGTATCACCAATCTATATGTAAAATTGGCCTTTGTATATATCGTTCCGAATAATTTCGCTTCATCATTTAATCAAATGTCAAGAAGGTAGAATGGATAAACTGACTAATCCTTTTGAAAATTATTGAAAATACAATAGGTAGATATTTTTTTTTTGGCTATGTATGGACTTTGGCATCTTACTAGCAATGACGCAATTTTACGTAAATATTTCATATTTTGAAACATGATAAAGCCTCACGATTGATCTCCCCACCGCTCAATCTCTTATTCTATCTAAACGTTATCTTATTGTTCACTTTTTCTTCAATATCATCGTCGTATCGGAAACATACAACTTTCCAACAAAATGCTGAAAAATTAAGATGAATTCCTTTAAGAATATGCTAATATCCTCCTTTCTTATGTAAAGAAATTCATAGATATAACGTTTACAAAAATGCCAAACTTCCCCCCCTCCCCGCCACCATACCCTATACGCTAATGTTTCCCTTCTTTTTCAAACTCATTATGTTATATCTGTTTTAAACCCATTCCACCAGTTCAGTAGCGCTAACAATTTTTCATCTTTCCGCCTAATAAACTCTCATCACAAGCAAAAAGCCACTTAATATTCCGAGATGATCAAGTCGGTTTTGTATATTTTCACAAAACCCATAAAAATACATCATAAGACGGATGGATGTGCCGTGCATAATATAAACGAAAAGAAGAGGGTTAAAGTTTAATAGAGAACAGAAAACAACCCCCCGGCCCCCTCCATTCTATCAAAGTTATTGATAATACACAAAAAGTGATTTGTTTTTTCGCCTTTCGCCCACCCACCATCCTCCCCATTGAACCATAACTTTTTTTTTTTTTGCGGGACTAAAAAACTTTTCATCAATACTGTAAGTTTGTGGAACGCTGCAGGAAAATTGAAAATTTTATGAGCAATGTTTCCATGTTTTCTATATGTTTCGTACAGTAGCTGGAATTTTTGGTTTTTTTTTTCGGCGAGGGTGTTTAAAGTTTAAATATTTTAAACGAATGGTTTGTTCAAAGATGTTTTATGACCACCAAAGAAACTGAAGTATATTATTGATAATTAGAGTTTATGAGAAGATATTGTTTGTTCCCTAACGCGGAAAAGTTTGGGAATAACAATGGCCTGACGAGGAAAATTAATATTAATACTTATCAGATGGAAAATGTTTTTGTGTTTGGTAGTAGGTAACAAGGGTGGCAACATCACATATTTATATATTGTAATGGTATCATAATACCACTAGATGTCCATATTTTAATGTTTATTTAGTAAAGGGGGTGAGTTCTGTAGCTGCGTCTAGGGTAAAAAATTTAAAGATTCAGTATAAAAATACTTACATAATAGTACTTAAGTATATTCAATGGAATTGCAATTTTTGTATAAGTTTTTGAAAATTATTCTATAATCCCAACTTTTATGGTATTTTTTGAAAGAACTTTTCTTGAATTAGAATTTTAAGTTTTGTTCTATGAAAAAAGTCAAGCGGATGATAATGTTTTCTCTTCGTGGACATTTTTATTTGGTTTGGAATTTGCAGCATTTTTTGCCAAATACATTTATTGTAAAATATTAACCCTTTATAGTCCAAAATTCATCTAAATTTGTTAAAGGAGACATTCTTTATGTTCTTAGTATCTACATGTTTTTTTAAAAAACACAAAAATCATAATTAAACTCTAAAAAAAGTAAATTATTTTGCAAGAAAAAATGTAGTTAACCCTTTCATGTTTAAAATTTACTTTTAAGCAATTAAATAAAATAATGTCGTTTTCAGAAGAAAAAAAATGTAAAACAAATTTCGTCTATATGGGAATTCGAACCAAAGACCATTCGCATCACAAATTTAGAAGCCTATAATGATACACTGATCCATCGATCGGACTACTAATTATTTTATTTAGATAAAGATCGTTCCTGAGATTTTCTAAGACTAAATTTGTAGATAATTTATAACAAGTTCAGTTATCAGATATAGAAAATTATTTAAAATGGACCCGTATACGTACAATCTATGTATGTATTAGCATAATTACATTTCCGTAGCAGAATTTGAATACGCAGTTGTTGAAGTTAACAATCAATAAATTCAATTGAAATAAGAGTTAATAAATGAAATTCTATTTTCGGTCTCTTAATCAAGAGGCCATCCGACCAATTTGGTGAGAAATAATATGTAAACTGTTATACAAGAACAGGTTGCTGTTGCTGTTGTTGTTGTTGTTGTTTTATTATATACCGCAACAAATACATTATATGCATAATACATTTCGGATGCTCAATAATAATCATTTACAAAACAATCACTATATGGCTATAATACTAACGATATGAAAATACGGACAAAATACCACTTTTGTCGCCTCTTATACGATAAAGCCTTAAAATATGAAGTCTGAAGTGTGCCGCAATACGTTCCGATAGCCGTCATTTATCATACAATTTAAGTAACAATTTGTTTTCAATAGAGATAATCCTCTACTCCGTCTAATTGGATGATTTCAAAAGATCCAAACTAGTTTCGTATTCAAATCCAATCAATTGTATATGATGGTCTAAAATGGATTCTGATTTGTTCATATTTCACTGATCGATGGGTATCCATAAAATAGTAGAAACTCTCTAGATTTAAATAAATAAAGAAAAAACTGTATATGTATTGGTAATTAAGGTAAAATAGAATTTATTAAAATAACTTTCGCGTTTGTTTTGTTAAGAAAGAGATTTCAAATAAATTTAGAAAAGATTACTTTATATTTATAAGTAGTGAACCTGATAGACTATTGTTTTAATTGTTGAATAATTTTGATAATGGAAAAACATGTTAAATGCTTATTAGATGGAGTATGTTAATAATAAATTTGACTTAATTCATCATCATCATCAGGCCGTTCGTCGTTCCACGAGGGAGCATAGACTTAATTAGCGCTATTCTAAACATGGTTATTTAATATGGCCCACGGCATAAACAACAATTTTTTACCCAGCAAATAACCCACCGGTAAAATATTTAAGCCTTTTTTCATATGACAGGGCATAAAATTCGAAACGCATGCGTTATTGTCAACATTTCAGTGGATTTTGTTTTAGCTGTCATTTTATTTAGTGAGTTTGGAAAATTTCGTTGAAATTAAAACGGAAAATATCTTTAAAGGTAGACAGTATTGTCTAATTAATTTTGTACAGATAAATAGAATATTTTTGAAATTAGTCCCCTTTTACCTAAAATTAAACAAAAAATTAAGTTTCGGCTTATTATTTGGGTTTAAGAAATAACGCAGCGATATATTAATAAACTAGGCCAAATGTCTTTATTTTAAAAATGGTATTAATATTATTTCTTTGTTTTCTATAAAATTAACCATGTAAATGAATAAAGTGCAGTTTAAAAATAGTAGTATAAATTAGTCAATTAATTCAATAAAAGAATTAACTTTTAACCCTGTTTATTAGAATAAGGTTTTAGAAAATCAGAGATTTCTAAATAAACAATAATCTTCTTAGTTTTTAGATACTCTGAAAATAACTTTCAATATAACTTTAGCAATGCTACTATAAGAATATGTCACGATTTTTGTAAGCTCTAATATAGTGTCTACATACATATGTATGTATATGTTTGATCAACATTGTATGTTTGATATCAAAAACCACCCAACCATATAGAGATATTTGTTTTTCCATTATGCGGAATGTATAGGTAAGTAGAAATGTACAAAGAACGTTCGTTCGAATTCCAACTTCAATATTGTGCGGACAAACATTAACTTTGATTAAATAATTATGGAAATACAAAAAAAAAAGTTTCCATCTATTAGAAGTTGACAGCAAATCCTATTTATTTGGTTAAAAAAAGTATTGAATATTCAGGTTACATTGAGCTTCAATCCAGTTTGTTTTCAGTTCAATTTATTTAGAAATTGTTCGTTTATTTTCTTCTTGTTGCGTGCAAGGTTCATTTCTTGGGCACCTGCTATTATCGTTATTTATTAATGACTTTCACTTTGAGTTTATATTTCTGAACGATGTACAATGCATAATTTTAATTTTCACTATTCGAACTACATTTTTTTACATAATTAATCTGATGCCATCTAGAAAAATTGAGATATCTATTTTTCTCCATGACATTACACTATAATATCTCCATTACCAGACACATATCACCATTAAAAAAAGAAAACCAAAATTATAACCAACATTCAGTTGTTCCTAATCAGTTAAAGCTAAGAATGTTTGGAACTCTTTTTCTAAAGATTTGTCTATCACCCATTTTCAGCCGAAACCATTAATTGTATATGGTCATGATCTTTGGCAATATTAGGTCAGTAACAATCACAAAATTAAAGACGAATGTGATATTGATAAAGGTCTTAAGTGTCCAAGTTTTGCCCCCACTTCACTTAACATATGAGAAATTCACAAAATTACAATTAATTTTTTGACCTTTTATGTGTGAGCCAATAATATTCTTTAATCACAAATTGGATTTTGTTTTTCTTTTTTTATTTGATGCATTTTTTATGCAACCTTTTGTATTATACTTGAAATTGATATTTCCTTGCTGAGATCCAAATGTCGAATTGTCCAGAGTTATTATTTTATGCTATAAAGATTTTTATGTTGTAACATAATTTTCGTATTTTCCTACTACTTATTCTGACATCAGAACACCCTCATAAAGTAAAATATAATATACAGACACCCCCATCAACAATGCCTGTCTTGCACTTAGGTCATGTATAGTTCAATGACATGTCCAGTGAACTGTTGCTCCCATGAGAGAAATCTGGAAATTGCATCATATAATATGTGCTTACATGTCGAAAGTCTATTTTTCTGTGAATATGTTTATGTTTATTGGTATTGCCCCTCCTGGTAATGTCCAAAAAAAAAAAAAAACAGAAAGAAAAAAAAAAGATGGATATTATGAAAATCTAATATAATTTCGAGTTTTATGGAAATTGGGTATAGTGGCCCCTGTATAATATACATTTAACTAGAAAAAGTTTTCTATTTTGCAGTATATCCATTTTATGAAACGGTTTATGACGTGAATACGAACAGATACATATTTGTTTATTCACTGTAGCAAGGAGATGAGAAAATTTTTATGATTTTCGCATTAATTGAAATGCCCCTGGAGATGTATAAATTTCTATTTTGTTTCATCTCAATTTTCTATCTTATTATATTGTTACATAGATGTATAACAATACATATGTACATACATTATATATTATATTCTATATTATATTAAGTACAGACAATCCACATACTATAAGAACATTATTTTTGACATAGAGCCGAAAAATGGTCCTTGTCGAAATTTTGACATTTCCTGTATTGAAGAATTTTTTAAATCAATATATTTTGAGGTAACCATTTTATAAATCGATAAAACTTTTAATTTTAAAATTTTTGAAATTGCCAATATAGTGTAAACTTAAAAAAATCATAACTTCGAAACGGGTAAATCGATTTTGATTAGTTCGGGTTTTTTTTTTGAGGAAAATAAAAATAATTTTTGATAAAAATATTATTAAATTAAGTAGTGCAATGTTTTCAATGTTAAAAATAAAAATGAAGTTAAATATAAAAAAAATGGAATTGAATACATCTAAAAAAAAGTTTTTTTTAATTTTAATATTTTCTTTAAACTTTAATTTGGTTTTTGTGGCATATTTTAGAGGTAGTTATTTTTATATTCAAGATATATTAATTTTTATAAGTTTATATGTTTATGATAAATTGTCAAAAAAAATTTTTTGGTTGGCTAATCTAGACACTCCAGTCTTTAAATTTGTGATAAGTCTTGTATTTTAAACCTCAGAGCTATAAAGATTACGTGCCTGAATCAGAAAAAACTTCGATACCTTATTTTCAAGTATAGAAAGGCTCTGAAGCGCAGTAGCAAAAGTAGTAGACGTTTTTTTACAATTTTGCCTAAAATCCTTACTATACAAGATGTGATATACTTACATATCTATCTGTCAGACTTTTTTTTCGTAATTGGTTATGTGAACTTTATATGATAAAGATTTTGGGTTTTTGAATATTTTTATGTGGAAGCACTCCTTCCATTGCATATTAGTAGGTTTTGTGACTGGCATCTACTACCAATAATACTTATACATATTTTTTTTAAATGCATTAAGAATTAGGTTATATATTAAAAATATTTTTTTTTAGATGTCGCACTCCAAATACCGAGTGTGTCGGTATTTGATTGGTTAAACAGAAGACCGAAATATCCACCAATTCTGAGTGGAGAATCCAAAAAATACTCAATATGAAACGGACAATATTAAATCTCTCTTAAGCGAGGAATTTATTAACGATTTTACACCAACACTATATCTGTTCCTGACCAAAACCTAATATCTAGAAAACCAAATAACACATTTTAGACAAGTCTCCTTAAAACACTTAAAATAATATTTAACAAAACATAAGTATAATTATAATATAAATACGGCCTGACATTTGAATACAATTAATTTTATTTGAGCTATACCTACGAAACGATCTTTGAATCTAATAAAATTTGAACTTGAGACAAGTTTGTTATTTAGAGTGAAAGTGTTATTTCTTTTGGGACAGCCACTTATCATGTATACACATAGCAATTAAAATTGTCTAGACACTAAGACTGACTTAGAATACTATAGGGAGTGATGATTTGTATTTTTGGTATTTTAGTTCTTTTTCTGTAATTACTTATGCATTCTTCATATTCGTCTTGACTAATTCTATATAATTATGATACGTCGCGTTTGGCCCAAACTCAATAATTGTTGGCAAATTTTCATATCACAATTATTGAAAGTAAAAATTAATTTTAATTGGGGCCTCGTTTATATTATACACAAATTTTATAATCCGAATTTTGATTGACATTTTTATATTTTCGGTATTTGCATATAATTAATAGCAATCTTCTGTTTTCATGGGGAATATTTTAATCATAAATTGCTCACGGCTATTGTTATATGTATAACGTTGTGTAGAAATTGTTTATATAAAAACTTTTTTTTTATTTATTAATAACCAAAAATTATTTTTAATAATAAACACAATGCAGGTAGATATGTAAGTAGGTGCTATATTGACCAATTTCATACAGACCAAAATATAACTAAAGATAGTCATAACAACTACCATACATACAAAGTTTGCTTAGCACAAAAAGTCAAACCACATTTATTTCCACTATATGTACATGTACAAGTGCATAGTACAACGTATAAAATCAATAACACGTCACTGACCTATAATTGTAGAATGGAAGAAGGAACATTGGATTGCATGTCTTGCGAAAAAATTAACTGTGATGTGTCATGTTCTTATGTAGTATTTTTGAATTTTTTTTTTAATTTTGTAGGCTGTTAAAAATACTCAAAGCCTATCTTAAGTATATGCACCGATTTTCTTTTGAGTCAAATTTAGTATTCATTTAATAAAATTTATTGTGGCAGATTTTCATTTTAAGAGATTTTTGCTCAGTGAGGCCATATTGAAAATGTTTTTAAATACAAATTGTGACATTACTTGTGAGTTTTAATTATTATTTATTTTGATTGATGGATTTTAAATTATTATTAATTTTCAGTTACATATATGCACCGCCATTTAGTTAGACTGAAATTAAGTCGAAATGATGAAAATTAAGGACAATTTAGTCAAAGCCAGAAAATTTTATGCACCAATCTATGAAAAACTAAGAATTTTACAGCTGCGCTATGATCTTTAAAATTTAAAAATCATTTTTCTTAATTTACACATAAATATGAGACAAATTGAGAGAAAATGTGACCAGAAAAGCTCAATAAAAAAAAGAGTATGAATCATTTTCGGATTATCATTCAAACATCAATTAACTTTTTATTTTGTGGAGTTACACCGTTTGGCTTCTGACACGTTCAATTGATGCCGAACGTAATTTTTGTTCTAACTATTAATAAATATTTTAAACTTATATACATAGGTATAGGTACGTAGGTATGATTGGTACATTTCGTCAGTAATTTAGTTTTATTTAATGTCCATTAAAACTCCTCCCACCTAGCCAATATTTTCTTAACTCGATGATAATAAAATTTAATACAATATTTTAAGAAAAATAAAATCCATATCCACCAGAAACCTACTTTTCCATTTCAGTATAATATGCAATGGTCTGGGTCATTCGCTATCCCTTTGCCCATTGCAATATCCTTAGAAAATAAATATATGATCCCTCCAAATTGATTTTATATACCAAATTTATGCTTTATGTGAAACAAATGGACACAATAAATATTTTATGTTTTATCATTTTGATATTTATGGCTATGATTTCTGCTTCAAAAAAAAAAAAAAAAAAAAACGAGAAAATAAAATTTATGAGCCAGCAGAGATCCTGGGCTGATCTCTATAGAGACATTGTACTTTCTTTAGGAGCGAACTGAATATGTATTCTATGGGTGGTTGCAGGAATTTATCAATATTTTTCTGTTAAATAATTGAAATAAAATCGTCTATGGTAAGATGGATATATGTACATTGAATGGTTATGTGTTACAACCACCATCTCCACCAAAAAAAAAAAAAAAAATTTCATATCAAATGGTCAATAAAAATCCATTAGACAACCATAAATGCCAATTACGATGATGTATGACCCATCGCAATGGATTGATCGAACGTATATTTCTATACGTATATAGATGGTGTACAGAAATATTGAGAAAAAATATAGAAAATATAGGTACGTACCAACCAACATACATCCAGCAGGATTCTATAAAGGGATAGGTGGATAAGTGGTGTACATACATAAAGGTAATCTTTTATAGCTTTTCATATACTTCAAAAAAGCCAAAGAGATGTGCGGCCAACTGAACTGGCTACCTCTACCTACATACATACATATGTACATATATGAGAAATATTGGAATGGGCTACCCATATATGGTATACCAAAACGATTGAAATACATTTTTAAATAAATTGAGCAATCGTGCAACGCAGCCACTGAACCATTGGCAAAAGCGCAGTGGTTTGAGATGATGAAACTATAACATAATGTTATTCCATCAAAGAGCTGAAAAATTCATTTATTTAATATGAAATGTTTTTTTTTTATTTTTATTGAAAATAAGCCTTAAACGGTTTTTGGTCAAGCCTTTATATTATGTACCTAGGTGTATGTAGGTTGGAAAATGGGAAAATTCATTTTATTTAGAATTTTTCGTTAGATCGAAATAACGACATGAATACCTGTGGTTTTTTTTTTTATTTTTTATTGAAAAGGAAAAGAATTTAATACGATTAAATTAAAAAAAATTCTGTATTTTATTTAGTCCTTTTTATGTTCTTTGTACATTTTTCCACTTTTCCAATAAATGTTTAAACATGTCCTAATTACCTAATCCATAAAAATATAGTTCTATTTAAATTTTTTTTAAATCATCAATATAAATGATAAAGGACCTTAACCTTCACATGGACAGTAAAAAATGTATACGATCATGGACAGAATTTACCCCGTTAAATAAAGTAAGATGTACGTATTCTTCTAGAATTCTTCTCTAAAATTCTGAACGAACTCGCAAATTGGTTCATTGCATCGGAGTGGTTTTTAGATCAGACAAAAATCGGCGTAGATATTCACCAAATAAAAATTGGAAATATTTACCCGGATAAATACTGTCCCTGTGAAGGTTAATTCAATTTTACTATAAAAATGAGTACTTAACTTAAATTGTACTAAACCACTTAGACCCGAAACTATTTCTCTTCAATAAAAAATAAAAAAGGGCTGCCAAGTGAAGGATAATCTCCACACATCAGAATTGATTTTGAATAAGGGGCCCTATTTTCATATAAAAATTCATATTAAATAGTGTGTGAAAATGTCCATTTTGTAAGGGAACTCCTATACGGGTTAACATTGTCTCCCTATTATAAATCTACAGTTTTTTTTGAAAATTTATTATCTAGTCTCTAGTTACTATCTAGCTAGTGCAAAAAAACACATTATTTACAAAAAAAATTTAAAAAAAATGTTTGTATTAATTTTTATGATTATTAAAAAAATATTAAAAATGTGAAGAAATTACAAAAAATCACAATTTATATTTTCAAAATTATTGGGCCAAAACTGAGTTGTTTATTTAGTCACTTACTATATAGTGCACATATACACCCTGATATTAAAGTTATTTGATTACACTTCTAATTTTATTTCAAAACAAAGACTGTCTCAAAATGCCTCTTATGTTAAAAGTGTCTCTATATTATTTATATACAAAGTGCTTTAGCCGTTAAATTTGTTTACCTCTTTTTCCAAAAAACATGTAAAGTAATTGTGTAATATTCCATTCCAGCGACGAAAGAGATTATAAAGCAAAATCCAGCGCGCTTCTGATATACCATTTTATAATGCACAATAAACAATAAAAATAGCTCTTTGTCTACCGTCTTTATAGTTAGGGATTATCGCCAATAATCTTTGACTCGATCTTACATATGGGGACAATTGAAAAACTCAAAAACACATGTTTACCGCAAGTGCAACAAAACACTTTGGGTTTGCCTTTTTCGTTGGTATTTTGTTTTATTTTTGTAAAAAAAATTTTGAAATTTATTATTCTACGTGCGTGAATGTCGGCGTATTTTGTTTATACATAAAACGATGGAATGAAAATAATAATAATAATAATAATAATATTATTGCAAATATATACAAATAACAATACAAAGAGGTGAGAAAAATGGAGCATTCTAATGTTAATCTTGCACTTTATGCAAATTATTTTATTTATGGGGTTTTCTGTATATGTATATGCAAAGCGTAAAGGTCATGTAACTACGGTAGATGGAGGTAAATATGCAAAATCAACAGAACATGTAAAATTAAATTTATTCGAATAAAGCTAAATAGATTCATTTCAATTAAAAACCATAGAACGAATATCCAAGCCACCATTTTCTATATTTGGCTGAGACAAAAAAGTTAATTTTGCAAAACCATCGCAATAATTAAACAATAAAAGAAATTGTAAATTCACCCTTAAAATGTAAGTTCGCTGATATCGAGTGTCAGTAAGTTCGAATCCTCCTTGGCACTATTTTTAGTATATTAAAAGTCATAAAGGTGACAGAATCTGAAGAGTCCCAAAACAGCATTCCGTTTTAATGCTTGCCATAGAAGGTATAGAGTTTGCGGGAGATTCTTGGAAATTATTAAGCTGAGGCCGAGTGGTTTGGATTCCACTTGAACCAGTACGTCGATACGAACGATGGTGCCTAAACATTTTCGGTTTATGGGCAATCTAAATAAGATGGTGATTTCGAATGCAAAGAGTTTACATTACTAAGCTTTTTTAGAACGATTTACTTATAGAATCTATTCATTCTTTAGTATTCTAGAAAAATATCGCAACTCAACTCACTCAACCGCCCTCTCGTATATTTATGTGTGTAATCGCCAGAAATAGTTTGCAAAACTAGTGTGTTTCAAAGCAATAAATCACTGACTATCACGATAAACTGATTATACTGAGTATACTTTGTCTTCCCGCAAGCTGGTGAATCGTATGATTGACTCAAGAGTAATTGATATGATCTGTGTTGTAATGTTGTATTCGTTGAATGCTAACGTTTTAATGATGAAATTTTTCTGACATCGAACTCTTCGGCATATCTGTACAATTCAACTAAGAAATTATTATATTCTTACTAATTACTTTTGTTGATTAACTCTTATGAATTAATTTAGGTGATAAATTCAGTAATCTGATAACATTACATAGAATTGCATATGTATCTGTTTGTTACAACAAAATAAAATTAAGTGTTTATTTGTACTATTCCTATAAACTACAAAATAATACAAAATGTTACAAAATAATAAAGAACTATACAAAATAATACAAATTAATACAAAATGTTACAAAATAATACAAAATGTTACAAAATAATATAGAAAATACAAATAATAAATATTTTCTGAAGGTTGTATTTTTTTTGTAACATTTTATATTGACCCATTTCATCCCAAATTATTTTGTGTGTCATTTGTCATATAAATAGGACAATGGGATGAAATGGGTTAATTTGTATTACGAAACACGTTCAAATGCCCAGTTATTATCTTCTAGACATTCGAACTATATAAGCAAGGAAAATAAACGACAATGACTTAATTTTTGAAAGAAAGATCTTAATGAAGAAAATTGCAATTGATTGGAAACTGTATTTTTTTTAACGAGAAAACAATTTAATACAATTTAGTCAGATTGGTTTCATAATTAGAATTACTTAAACTGGCAACGATAAGATTCATTTCACGAAAAAAAAAAAAACTCATCTAAACTCAAACAATTGCAATATAAGGAATAAATACCTACTTCAGTGTATATACAGCGGGTATCTATAAAGTCATAAGGAATAACTACAAAAGTTTTAATAAAGCCCATTTATGTTGCTGTCAGATAAAAATATCATGAAATCCCAGTTCAATTATCTCAGGCCGTGTTATTATATTTCTACCAAACAGATTTAGAGAAGATCAATAAATCGGGGAAAAACTATTATGTTCCTAATCCAATTCATATATGTTCCAGAAAAAAGAAGAAAGAAAAAAATTGAATTATTGCGTATTGTGTAAGAAGATATGTATGTACGTTGTACGTACGACTATTTAAGTTGAACAAATATTTTCCTGGAACCCCAAATAATATATTCTGATTCTCTATATCAATATATTGGCTTTGGCATACACCACCACCATCGCATATAAAATATTTATATTATGATGATGCTTGACACATAAAGGAAATTCATGTCATGTGACAAAATCTGTTTTCCAATATATCAAATTTTTCGCATATACATATAGTCGTAAATGTACTGTATACAGATATACCCGCACCGCACATCAACTTCACACATCAATTCGTATTGAATTTCCTTTCAATTTTCACCAAACATATGAAACCACTTTGTTATAAGCTCTTCTCGTTCGGTTTATGCATGTTTTATGTGTGCATACGTGAAAAATGTTGGAAAATGGTGTATGATTTTCTATAATTTTCAACTTCTTTTCCATTACACAATCGTATAATATGTATATACATATATCTACTATACATATACCTAAGTACATAATATTATATTGTATCTTATATACATACCTACCATCTAACATATTATGTGAGAAAAAAATCACATTTTTTGAGACATTTTCGAAGGGCTCCCATCAATAAACATAGCACATTATTCTATATGTACTTTTGTTTTTTCACCATATGTGTTAAGGGTTGATGTGACATGGAATTTTCATAAAAACTATACTATCGAGATGGCATGTAAATTCCCATGACATACATAAGTATACATAAATATGTATGTAAAATAAAAAGTAAAAGATTGTATCATTGAATTTGTGTTCTTTAATGGAAAATTAAAAGAAAATTTAAAATTAACAATTTTCACTAGAGACCTAGCAGAAAAGTAGGTTTATTTTTCCGTCCGCAAAATCATATTCGGTGCATGCTATTAAAATCTTTATTTATGTACAGGAATAATATGATATGCTGCTTATAAAATATTAGGTACAGTCTAACTCCAATGATACTAGTACTATGCCAGTTGGAGTGCTAATAACGGAATTTCATTTTCGTAAATAAAGAAATTGGTCATTAATTGAATAAAAAGCTGTCAAATTTTATTTGTTTTAACTATTTTTATTTTAAAAAAAAATTTATGTGGTAATAATCTCCTCTTACAATTCATCTCACTCACAACATAAAATTTAAAAAAATAATGTCTGATATTAATCAAAATATCCCTTTTTCTCTAGTATAGCGTTGATTGTTCATACCTATACCTGCTAAAAATAAATAACACTAAACGTACAATTAAAATGTTTGCCGCCATTTTAGTCCTCTCACTTATGACACCACATTCTCCCGCCTAGAGATCACTCCCTGCCTGAATTATAGCGACAAAATCTCTTGATGACATTAACGAAAATTTATAGCTAACCGAAAAATGTTTCTTCTAGACATTAAAGAATTTCAATTTTTTTAAAAATGCCTGCGTTATTAGCCCGAAATACTTTTACATAATATCCCATAAAATATACCATCGGGCACTCAAAACATTATAATAAGAGACTATATAGGGTAGAGAAATGGTTTTTTTTTTTTTTATTTCATAAGGCATATAATATAGGAGATGAAAGGAAAGGCACCAAAAAAAGAAAAGAAAAAAATGTCTTCCAACCTGATAACGATGGTGATGGTTGATGTAATCAACAAAGGAATAACACCACAAACCTCTAAACCCATAAGTAGTTTTTATTTATTACCTTCGACTTCTTTTAACAACACACAAATATCAAGCTCAAAGAAATTTTAACATTTTCTTGGTTTATATTGATTTTTAATTGGATTATTATCTAAAATTATAGAAAGAAAGATGAAGGGGAAAGGTAAAATTTTATTGCCGCTCATAAATATCCGAAGTGAGTCATTAACTTTTCTGTCGAAATATATATTTTTTCTTTCATGAATTTAAAATTTTCATTATCTCTCTTGCTGCTTAATTTTCCGTCTCGTCTCATAATATTCTTGTTGACATATTGAATTACAACAATTATCTTCTTAATTAACCCCTTTTTGTTTGAGCTTATTGCTTCGTACCGACCGACAACGTTGCTAGTTAAAGAATTGTAAAGGGGGTTGATTTGTTTTTCCAGGGATCCAGTTACAAAAATTAATTATAATTTTTTTTTGTATTTGCAAATGAGTTTTTTTTCGCCTCCGGAAAATTTTAAAAGATAAACGAAATTTTTCCGTATTATAAATAGAATTGTTTTGATTACCATAACGTTTACATTTAGCTACTTTATATTATATTATTTATTGAAATTAAAACTTATTTTTTAGGTACATGTAACACATACGCTATTGCGTTTTGAAAAATATTTCCAGATCGGTATCTTTATTTTAAAATCTCCTCCCCTAACAACATTAGCTTATAAAAAGCAATATATCTTTTTCTTATTATTTACAAAAATAGCCACAGATTTTTCAGTTCTAGCGAGACACTAATTGACATTTGTTATGGCTCTGTTCTCTAATAATAAAAAATTGTTGATAACGGGTCCGTAGCTACAAATTTTAGAGCTCCCTTACTATACGATAGGTTAGAGCTCCCTTTTCGCTTTTTTTTAGACTACATGATTTTGCTTTTCGTTATCCTTTCGGTTATGGTTTATCTTTAAATTTTGATTTGGCTTATTTTCGGCTATAGTTTTTTTACTATTTTTTTTCTTCTTTTTAATTAACCCTTTCCAGGTGACTAATTCAATTACTACGAAATAAAAGCCGGAAGTCATGCATTTTGTCTATTTCTGATATTTTATCATTAATCGTCCTAAATCTATTCGCTCCAATATCTTTGCAGGCGATTTTAGTGCCTTGGATTATAATCAGATCAGATATAAAATAGTTGGGAAAATTATCCGTTGTTTCTTTGGAATTGATAATTTATTAGTGGCTCGCTTATTATTATTCTTGTTGCTTTTATTTTATCTTTTTTTTTGCCAAATTACTAGAAGACAAAAAAGAAGAGTACGTGAGGTTATTACGATTTATTTTAAGTTTTGTTATGGTCCGACTGTAAATTTTATATTTTTTTTCTGTTTTAATGTCCTTAATGCCCATTTGTCTATTGCCTATACTGTTATCCGTCGAAAATTTAAAGAGAATTATTTCATTTATATAAATTTTTGGAAGTACATAGGTATAAAAATCGTCATATTTCAAACTCTACATATTCTGTCAAGATTCCAAATATATATAAGTCTTCCCTATAAATTGTGAAATCAGAACATTTTTTTGTTGGTAATATGTCCAACATAATGGATATCAAATATAAAAAGATAGCCCTGGCCATATAATATGTTATATTTAAGGACATCGCATTTAACAAAATGTCATATCATAAATATCCATTATTGCACATATATACTCGTATCTCATGAGTGGTCATCTCACCAGAAGTAATGGAAAATTTAAGTAATAGATTTTATCGCCATCAAGTATAAATAGGGGTTGCTTCTACTTCTTTTTTTTTATGATTGCTATCAACATAAAAAATGATGAAACGTGGTATTTTTCGTACGTTTTATCCTAGTTATGATTTATGTACATCTTTTATCTATTTAATTTTTTTTTTTTGTTGAAAAGGTAATAATGTGGCTTAGTGATTTTTTTATTAATACATAAGTATGTACCGCCATATTTTACATTTAATGTATAAATTGGGTAGAATAGCGTAGCAAGAATTTTTTTTTTAATTTAATCCTACAGTCCATACTGTAACATTTGTGAAAAGAAGAAAATCGTTAAAAATCAGCTAAATACATAATTACAGTTAATTACCGCCATGCATGAAGGTAAAGTCATGTCAAAAATCAAGCCATGGTATACTATTTGGCACATTTTACTAAATAGAATACCAGTAATGGTACACTATTATGGGAGGTATTCTATTCGGTACTCTACGGTACTTGAAGGTTTATTTTGGTTCTATTTACGAAACATAGTTGGACACCCAGGATCTTCCATTCCTAAGGCCGAAAAACTTACACACTGAGCCACTTCTTAATAGACTATAGGCTAACGTTACTACAAAACAATCTTTATATAGATCTATCAGACAATCGGTTATTTCTCTTGCCCTTTCTCTGAAGAAACTAAAACAAATGTATGTATGGTGGATTAATTAAATACAATTTTCTCACCAAAAAAAAAAGAAAAGAAAATTAAAAACAGCAAAAATTGACTTGTCATTGGTTAAAAACACATAAGACACATTCAGATCCACCTTTGATTATAGAGATTTCTCATTAATTTACTGTCTATATGGTCTATAGAACAGATTTATTTTAGAGACGTTTTTAAGGTGTGATTAATATTTTCAAAAAAATGTTACAAAATCAATGATTCGAAAAGTATCAAGTTACATTCAGAAAAAGGTGAAAATAAGTGACTTGAACAGTTTGTCCAATTACAAGTCAAATAAATTAATTTTTCTAAAATTCATTGTGTTTTTATATGTCATTTGCACCTGTAAACAAGCAACTGACAAACAAATTGCTATTTATATCTACATAAGTACAAATACTCAGACATTTTTTTTTTTTGGTTTTTTGTTTTTTTTTTAATTAAAACGACAACCATGCGAATAGAAACATTATCAATCAAATTACATTTTTATGAATGAAATAGTTACCGCTTTAATTGTGTCTTATTTTCATCTTAAAATATAAGAAATAGGAAAAAAAAAATATAATTTAGAAGAAGAAAAAAAAGTTTAACTACAAATTTGATGTATTTGTACTTTGTCTATTAACAAATCGTGAATCAGCAATATATGCACCTATATATTCGATGGTCTTAAAATTATCTTTGAATTAAGGTGTGAAAAGCTTTTTATTTTTTTTTCCTTACCACTCTGCACATTTACTTCAAAAAATTTCTCTTCGAGTAATCGATAGCCATTCTGTGTATAAAATTGTTGCCGGGTGCCTTCGTAATTCATTCATAAAACTGGCCATTGAAGTAAAAGTCATGGTTTAATTCGTTATTGTTAGTAAGATTTTTGTTATAAATATATGGAGTTCAATGTATGGATGCAGGGCTTTGTTTAGGCCGCGTGTATATAGATATTTTGTAAGAGCTTTTATATTTATTATAAATAAATCGATTCAATTGTCAATTGTTTTCTTAATTATCTTATATTGATGGGCTAATTAATTATAAAAATTTCCTGATTTTTTTTCTTCTTATTTATGTTAATTAACCTAATCTAGATATACTACACTAAAAGACACATACATAGATATGTATCCATATACATACGTTTTAAAGACATGAACTGGATGTATGTATAGTATTTTTCATTGTTGTTTCATTGCTGAACTTTCAACTCAAACATTCCACCCATTTCATTAATAATTTGTGTACGAAACGTTTTTTCAAAGTATACATACATAGAGAAATAAAGCCAGACACATTTCATTAATTTATGCTGCATAGTCATTCAATTTGTTTTTGTATCATTACAAAATATTTTTTGCATTTTTTGTTTTATTAATTAATTATGTAAATAAAAGAAGGTCCACGAAATCTTCCATTTTGATTGGTGGTAGCGATTTTTCCGAGAAACAGAGAAAAATCTAGATAACTGAATCAATTGAACATAAAAAACAGTAAACGTTTGTCTCTCTACGTGATGTATTCTTTTGAACCGTTTTTTTTCTTTTATTATAATAAAAAAAATCCCTAGAATACATTTTATCAAAAATGTCTCATCGTATTTAAATAATTTTTTTTTCAATTTTCTAATAAATTTTTGAGTAAATCACCGAAAACTGTAAAAGATACTCAAAGTTTTATATAATTTTTCAAATTTTTATTTTTTTTAAATTAGTAATTATAAAAAAACTTATAATTAAAGCTACACGGCTTCCACACTAAATTATCCTTTCCACACCCTTCACCATCCTTCTCCCCCACCTTTTCCAACGATTTTCTTATTCTTCCCCTATCCTTTCCCACCCTTCCCCATCTTCATCATCATCTTTTGATAATATTCGATAGATCTGTATACTTATATGGTGCTTTTTATACAATAGGCCATCCAAGCTTATCATATAATAGATATTCAACGCTGCTTAAAATGCTTAAAAACTGTGTTCTTCAAAATAAAAGCGTTTGCAAAACGAAAACCATAAAAATACATCGCACACGGTGTAATTTAAGATAATTGTAATTGTACCGCATGGTCGATAGCAATAAAATAATCAAACCGACATAATTATCATTTCCAAATGACATTTTCCTAATGATCATTAGACATCATAATAGTTTTTCTTAATGATGATGTTCTACTGTAATTGCAATAATCATCTTATTTCTATATGATTACTCTCCAGAGAATGTTGACCATAATGATGGTTTATTACCCTAATATATTTTGTGTAATAAATTAAGGTGTATTTTCTTTTATTAATGAATTTTCATTACAGATGAAAATAAATGTATTTCCACCGAAATATAATACTACAGTTTGTTACGAAATTATATACGTTAATGAATTAGTCTAGATAGATGGTATAAGGATAAAAGAATACCCGTAAAGGTATATCTATACCTGTAGGTATATAAAAAATATTATTAAATATTGATCCGAAAAGGACTATTTGACCTTAATCATTCCACTTGCAGCTACATTATACCATATTCACCGTTATAAACTTAAGATAATAAAAATTCGATTAGTTATTCCGGAATTTTGTTTTCTTTCCCAAATTCTTCAAAAACAATGGCAAAGAGCATTCTATCAAAAATGTCTACAATATGACTTTATTACTACTATCAACTTACTTATTTGAGCTAGCTTGAAAAAATGATTGGTTCAGACATTTGAAGAGTTTTATGACTGGGTTTTTTTTAAAAAGTATAAAAATAGTCTGAACTCAGAGAAATAAATTAGAACTCCGTTAACAAATTGTAATATTCAGTGTGTAATTTCCAAAAAAAAAAAAAACTAAAAATTTTATTTCGACCAAATGCCTGAAAACAGGAGTAGGGAAAACAATTAACAAAGCTGCCTATATTTATATATTTTTAATACCAGAATCCATAAATCAAGGGATAACGCCCTACGAGTATTTCTTGTGGAAACCAAATTGCAGATATTTTTTGTTTGAAAATATGTAGAGTAAAACCACTAATAGTTGACACCTTATTCAATCTTTCTCAAGAAACTGAAAGTGAATACTTTTTCTGTATTAAAAAGTTGACCGAGAAAGGATGAAGGAAAAATTCGAATAATTCGTCATTTTGAATGAGATTCGTCTTTATAGATGGCCTGAATTGGGGTCGTTGGCCAGTAGCTGCTGTCATAAATATAAATGTAGGCACTTAGGCAGTTAAATTTAATAAATTTGTTTTTACAGTTGACAGACATTAATTCTATATATAACTAATTTTAAACAGGTAAAAATCCAGTTAACCCATTATAATAACGGTCCACATCATTGAACCCCTACCTTAATCTATATACAGGATATTATTGGGTTGTCACTAAATTAATGAAAATCGACGGCGAAACAAATTAAACAAATGATTTAATATTCAAAATTATGCCTAACAATCTGGATTATAGACATTTTACCAAATTTATCCCTCTATATCGTTGCTTATTATTTAATAAACACGTGCAGCTATAACAATATTTATAAAGGGTGTCATTTTCATATTATAAGCCCTCATTATACAATACTAATATTTGTTTAAGGGTGTGAATTTACATGTATATTAAATCATATCGGGTTACGGTGGAGCTTTCTATAGAAGCTCTATACATAACATCAGATGGAAGCTATGCGTTACTATTAAAAATAGAAAACAAAAAAAAATATCTGGCTGGGATTGAATAGGGGAAAAGCATGACATGCGAGATTTTAAAAAGGCAAGAGATTTATAACGATTTTGCATTTTTTGCATACCAAAATCATTTAATTAAATAATTTTTCAAAACATTAAATTTGATTTGAATTTGCATATCATAAATTTTTTTGTCAATTGATTGGTTACGGACCATGCGATTTAGTGCTGTAATAAATTTGTGATATTTTGTTTGATACCATAATTTGCATTGGATTTGTTCAGTGTTGCACTAAGGGCTTAATTTAATCATAATTGATTCCGCCCTATCGTTTTATTTGTGTGGTATACAATAGATTTTGATTATTATGCATTTTTTTTATGTTGTCGCGTGTCATTGCAACTAAATAAAACGCCTTTAAAGGATTTGAATACATGCATAAAAAGGAATAAGTAACACGGACGGAAACCCGTGGTTATAGATGAGTTCAAATACGTTTCTTATTCTTTTTTTTGTTTGTAGAAAAGTTGTGGAAAATTTTCAATTTATAATTATTAAGGTGAACTATTAGACGTGAACTATTAAACTATTTTAATTCACCATTAACAAGTGGTTGTAATCTCAAATCTAACTACAGTGGCGAAAAAAAGTATTCGAATAAGTACTATTTTTAATAAGTGATTAGATTTTCTAAGGATTTTAATTTTTTTTTTAAATATTTTTAGAACAATATTCCAAATCAAATTCTAAGAAAGGCACGATAGTTTTCTAATAAAATATTTTAGTTAACCCTTTTATGTTGAAAATTTATGGTTAACTTTTTTAAAAAAATTTATTTGGCAAAAAATGCTGTAAATTAAAAAAAAAAGCTTCTTAAGACTGTATCTATCTACATATAAGTATTAAAAAAAGTCTTTTTGTTCATCAAACAACAATGCAAATATTTTCTTTATAGATAAAACTTAATAAATGATCATCTGTGATTGAAAACATTATTCAATTCTGACATAATAAAATATTGGAATTAAAGCATTTTCTAATGTCGAAAATTTCATTTTATACTTAACTGCTGGCTGTTACATATCTGTATATAGCTTTGGTATAAGATAAGCACTTATACCAAAGTTATGCCAAACATTTCTGAGAATTTTCAAATTGATTTTCCTCTTTAAACCTTAAATTTATAGAATACCCACAAACAATTCAATAAAACTTTCGAATGAAAGTTTTTTGTCAGAAGAATTATTTTATTTCAGAAGTTTGTTGTCTGCAAAATTTACGTTAGCCAAAAAGAGAAAAATTACTATGAAAATGAAAATTATGACTATAAATTTATTGGAATAATTTTTATTTGAGACTAGGTACCTATAGATATATTTTTCTTCTTCTTTCAGCTCTACAACCCTGGGTGGGTTTTTAGCCTCATCAACAACTTTGCTCCAATCGGAACGGTTTTTCATCATTTTTTATGTTGTCTGTCCATCGTGATTTTGGTCTGCCCTTATGTCTCGTGTTTTGTGGCTTACCACAGAATGTTATTGTCTGTGCTCTGTAGGGTGGCATTTTAATCACGTGACCTTCCTACCTTAACTATTGGGCTTTGATGAATCACACTATAATATCATTAAGATCGCGGTTCGTTTTGTGTACGTATTCGTCCGTTCGATTAGGTCCATATATTTTTCTTAATACGCATAATTAAAGAATGTAGGTGGAAATTTCTAATTTTCACATAACATAATAAATCTATTAGGAGTGTAATCCAAAAAAAAATGTTTATAAATAATAAATCTATTGTCACTAAGGCATTGAACGTACTCATCATAATAATGTAGAAAAACGTAACGTAAATGTCAATATAGCCAACGTTTCCAGCAATACTGGTTTCCCAGGAGATCTACTGATTTTTGAAGTCATAAAAGTTGTGGTTTTTTTTTTGCTCTTTAGTTTAGGAACGTAAGCGTCATTGCAAGAAGATAATTTTGCCATAGGTTGAAAGTAATTCAAAATTTTGACTTGGCAACACTGAGGCCGACCTCTCCGCTTTATTCTCTAGCAGTACAAAAGTTTCCATTAGTCCTCTGTAGCTGGCTGTTGGAGATAATATCGACTGTGTATGCACATAGTTGGTATGATTTAGTAAGTATACTAGGTACAGTATATTAAACTTTAATAATAAAAGAAATCTCAAAAAACTTGAACGTTTCAGATTTGTTTTTTTATTAAGTATTACATAATAAAGTCGAAGAAGGTTAAATTAAACTAACAACCATTCAACCACGCTGCTGTATATAGAGAGACGGGACTAAAAATATTTTTTTTTTTTTATAAATATTTCAAATTAAAGTGAATTTTGTTTTCTCTATTGAAATCCCACCACATCGAATTGTGTTGCTACTTTGTTACACATGAATATCGATAGTCATTGTAAGTCATTAGAAAATTATAAAAGAAAACAATAACAAGAAAAACTGAATGTATTGTGCTAAAATATTTAAATTTTAATCGATATTTGGAATAAATTTTTTTCTATATTTTAACCAGAAATATTAAAGCATAAAATTGACAAAGAAGCCGCAGTTCCTGTGTCGATTGTGATTCAGCACAATTTATCTCTCGATATATACCAACATTTTAACCTTTCAAAATTAATAAAATAATATTGGTGTTAGCTGATAGATAGAATAAGTTGATGGGATTTGATCCATATATCCACATTTTGTGGTTGAGATGCTTCACAAGTAGGTGGTAATTGTATATAAATTGAGAATATATATTCAATTGAGACACGTTTCTTTATATTGTACTTATGTATGTATTTAAGATGTAAATAAAATTCAATAAGTTCAATATTGTAGAATCGAATATTTTCTAAAAAAAAAAAAAAATTGATACTCGCAACGACATCTCGAAATGTGTAGCAGAAGCTTATTGCTCGATAAATGGTGTGGGAACTTCCCTTTGAAAATCTATAAAAACTTTCTTACTTTACCTACCTACAGAACATATATGTGTACGAAAGATTCATATCTATTGCCGTTGAGATGAGGGGAAATATCTATATCTTAAAAGGAAGGGTAAATATTGAATGTATACTATAGGTTAGGTATCCATACACATACAGTATAATATATACTGTATGAATGGACATAATATGTCGGTGTATGGATATGTATTTGAAACATAATAACTTCCGGTAAAATGGGAAAACTTTTAAAGCTTCGAAACTGACATTCAATTAAATTTGTTTGACAGAACGTGGCTAAATTAGATTATTACGCTCCCATAAGTAAATTTTTACAGATTAACAATAAAATATTAATCTCTCCCTTAATTATAATTATATGGAAGGGAGCTGTTTTTTTAGGAGGAGCCGAACCCACCACTGCAATGTTAAACACTCAAATATTAAAATTTACTTATTATCGACACAATTCAGAGTTTAGAAGTACTTCGGATCTGGATGGTTGTTCATTTGTATTAAAAAACCCATCAATTCAATCAAATCAATTTCGGCAATGTCTCTATTATAAGAAAACAGTAAGTTATAAGGAAGCAACTTTCATGTCCGCTGAATAGATTTTATATATCTAAAGTACTGATCATCTACTGATTGATTTATAGACGCATATCTAACTTTAAGAAATCTGATCGAAAACATAACACAAACTATACTTTGGACTACGTGGTGTTATTCCAAGTGATTAACCGAATTTAATTTTAACATTTAATGTATTTCCTTGATCTTAAATCTTAATAAATCCCTACACAAAACCTCTCTATTGTCTTCAGTTTTTCAGCTACATATTGATCTAAATAGAAAAAAAGGTTAGTTATAAATAAATTATTATGGATGTCAGTGACGTAGCGTGAGTTTTATTTGTACCTATGCAAAGTACCTCTGAGATTCTTACTATAATCTGCGTAACTACGGCATTTCCTTAAATATTTTAATTTAGCTAATCTTATTTTAATTTCAATATTTTTTGACTTATAATTTTTTTTCATTCTTCTAAGAAAATATCGAGAAAATTGATATGCAATTCAAAACTGGGTATTCTGCATTTTTCTATGTAAAATTAGGCTTGCAGAATACCCAGTTTTGAGTTGTATTGATGGATTTCTATATATTTTGTTAGAAAACCGAAAAAAATGTATAAGGCAAAAATGATTGGGAATAATATTTTACTTCAAATGGAGTTATCACTATTAAAATATTTTAACAATTAATGTAGTTATACTGATTATAGTTAGAATTTCAAGGGATTTGTGCATAGACAAAAATAAAGCCCATGCTACATTACTGATGGATCTCCATTGGACGAAGAATACTTTTTGGAAAACATTGAGTTGAAATGAACTTCTTATAATTAACGAAATGTAGGGAATTGTTGGGTTTCAATGTTTAATGTATCAATTGTCCCCACTCTCCCCTATCTAGTTACATTCTATGTATATAAATTAATTGTAAAAACCATTTGAACTACATACAAAACATCACTTTGTTTGTCAAAAAAAAAGATCACACAAAACATAGCATTGCCAAAACACTTTCTCATCCCTTGACAAGATAAAAAAAAAAAAAACAACAAAAATAATAAATTAAATTGAAACATATTAAACATGTTTTTGTACAACACCCTCAATATTTTAATCTGAAAATTGAATATATGTATAAAAAAAAAAAAAAATAAGAAGAATATATGTGTGGATAAATTCACCCCTAATTCATATATGATAATATGCTCAGCGGGATCATCCACTGGGGACGGGGGTAACTTGTGTATAATTTCACACTTTGTTCAAAAAGACAGATGTCACTTGTTGTGTTTATATTTTTACAATGGAAAGAGGGGTGGTATATTAATAAAAAATTATTTGAAAATTGAAGGGTATTACAATAAAGCAAGTAAGTGAGTGCTTGACATGCCCTTAAGCTGTTTAAATGTATATGAAATATTAATTTTCTTTGATTTGATTGAGTTTCGTTGTTCGTTGGGCCTTTATGTATATTGGAACGAAGAGAGTGAGAGTAAGAGAGAGATAAAGAGGAACATCATGCTGAGTCATAATAAATTGTTATGGAGAAATATTCAAACTAAATAAATTCTGCATATTTACACGCACAATTGTAAAAAAAAAAAAAAAATTTGTTCGTCACAGCGCAAAGTGATAAATTATTCTTAGGGAAATAATTTTACAGATTAGGGATTTCCGTTGCCTTAACTTTATATACATATGTACATAATACAATATATACGGTAGGGGTTAATTTTAAATTTTAATAAGCTTTTATTATCTTTGAGGGAGCACTAAAGTAACATTTATGTTTATATTAGGGAACATTTTAAAAACCAAAATTTAATTTAAAAATTTTGTTTTTATTGAAAGAGGGAGTCCTCATTTTATTTATTATAATTTTATATACATAATCGTATGTGCCTACATAATGTAATTAAATTATAGGAATATTTTGGTAATCGTTATCAATCTCCTTTTGTTCCCCTATATGCGAATAACACTCAACATACTACGTTGACAACATATTTTCAAACCAATGACGATAATAGCTTCCGTGCATATGTACCAAGAATGGAATTCCGAAAAGTTAGTTTGAGACGTCTTGAGTATTTTACCATACTGTCCAGAGACTGGATGGCTCGGGAATATTCTTAACTGAAGCTTTGAGACTATTAAATGAACTTAACCATTTCCATACTATCAATTAAGAAAAACGAGAACGATGTAGCCAGCTATTCTTTTTTTTTGAAGAACCGGCTCCTGAATTCTAGTTACTGACTTCCATTAAATCTATGATGGTATTTATATGTTTTATATTGATTAGTGATGAGCAAACGCATGATCAAGACCATAGCAGTCTTGGTATTGCATATTGGGATTTGTTTTTGAAGAAGATGTCTCAGTCTTGCACATTATAATCTGCTGTCTTGGATGTGGAATGTGACGAGCAGAATCCAAAGAACTAGAATCGCAATTTGGAATGGTAAGAAATATCTGGATCATACAGCACATGAAACTCTAGCATTTAATCTAGAAGGTGACTATACAAATTGACTACACAAACACTTGGATTAAGCTAAGCTAGAGAAGAACGAAAGAAGCGATGAGAAGGCTTTGACGAAAATGAAAACAAGATCCCAATACTTCCTTGTGAGATAGACAAAGAAACATTGGAATCTTATTTTATCTATCTCTCTCTGTCTGTCACAAACAAATAACTGATGGCTACGCTTTTCATACTTTGGTTTAGAAGTTTTTCTGTTGGTGGAAAAAGTTGCCCATACTTTGATAATTTTACAAGATTACAATGGCTGCGTCTAATCTTACTGCACTTTTATAATGTTTTTTTCTTGTGAGAATGTTTGTTCTAATTTTAAATTCAAATAAATGGTAAATTCAAATAAATGGATTGTAGAATATCCTAGAAAATAAACTATACGAAAACGTAGTGGACAGAGATATGCATTCATAAAATATTTAAATAGATAAAAATATATTAAAACTTTTGAACAATAGGTTTTTATGTGTAAAATTTATTAACACCATAAAATGCAGCGAAATTTAAAATACTCCTTAATAAACATTTCTGAATTTACTAGCCCCATATAAAAACATTACAACTTGAATAAAATAAAATAAAATAAAGTTAAACACTTTACGACCAGTACTTTGCGATATAATAACTCTACCTGAATTGCTAGGATCCTGGTGGTTCAAATAATCTGTGTATTTTTTTTTAAAGGTAGGAATATACATAGATAGATATAGTATGCTGCAAATACATACACTTATATATGGGTGGAAGCTTGCAGGTATATATAGGTATATATATAGAGAAAAATTTTGAGCTGCCAGGAAAAAGCCTTACTGCCTCCCGCGCTATGTATTCGGGATTGCCATATAAAAGAAGGGTGAAATTTAAAGTCTGATTTGATCTAGCAAAATATGTTAATTTAAACAGCAAATCTATGTTATCAGAAAATTTATGACTAAAAATAATTTCAAATCGGATTTAGGTGTTAACATCTAAAAGCTTTTATTAAAATGAAAAAAATGGATTACAGGTTTTTCCGTGCTGGAAAATAAATTTCAATGTAGAGATTATTCTAAAAGAATTAGAGTTTGTTTGTTGGGAGGATGAGATAGAATTTTTGTTTTTTTTTTTTTACGAGACATTTTTAATTAAAAGTTTTATTATTTAAATTGAAAGACTAAAGTTAAATGTTAAACTACATAATCAGTGATATACATATTTGAAAGGAAATTTATATTTTGTATTTATTGCAACCCTAAATAAATGTTTTGATTTTTTAATTAAGTCCTTTTAAAAATCCATTCACCAAAAACATTTCCTAAAACAAATAACCAGCAATATCCATTTCAATAACTGCTGTTTACACATATGTCGACTTTTTATTTAACCCTTACCCTCTCCGTTTATCTTTCATTGTATGCGGTAAAAATTATTTAGATTTCTATGGACTTCTGTTTAATGGCAATGGATATTTTTAGTATATCACCCTACAACTACTACCATTTATATTATGTATATTAAAAATCTGTATATTTTAAATACTCATCTCTTATATCTATCATATTTGTTTAGTAGGTGTGAAATTCTACACTTGTTATGTCCTTTTTATTAAGGGATTATATCCCCTTTTGTAATGACTAATCTGAAAAAGTGTATACAATAAGAAATTTGTACTGTTGCTCGGTACATTGATTGAACTGTTTTGTGAGCATATAATATAAAGGAGATAAATAAAAGGAAAATGGCAAAATTAATTTTTCCCTTGAATGGTCAATTTGGAAAACATAAATCAATAAATTTATGCTGATGATGGGCTGGTGAATTTTACGGTATAATGAATACACGTATACCTTTTGTAATAGAACTTTTTGTGCGCCTTAACTAACTTCAATAACTTTAAATTCTTTTACTTTTACTTTTCTTTAAGTTTAATTACAAATTCAAAATCCTTGGAAACAAAAAACAAAAAAATAAAATATGTATACAGGTAAAGTTCGATTTAAGCAATGTTTCATTTGTAGCAATTGTTCGAATTCAGCAGGACCTAAAATTTAACATTAGTAGTAGGTATATATCTAAGTGCAGTGTCGGTTCAACCATATGTGCAAGTTGTGCACCACACACACATAATTTCTATGATTTCTATCTGTCTATAATTTGTAATTTTAAAATACAGTTTTTCTCCCCTACCCAGTAGACAATTTAATAATTACAATTTTCGCAAACACTTTGCCAATTATTTAATAAAATTTAAATTATCCTAATTCGAAATGGCTTGGCATTAACATCACCGAAATATTTCCTTTTATGAATAAATCAATTAAATCACTCAGCATGGGCACTCTGTGTAGACATGATCGGATAAAACAAAAAACAAAAAAACCAAAAAAAAAAAATTTAAATTCACCCTCGGCATTAAAAAAGCAATCAATGACGGATATTCTTTAATAAAATGTGACATGAAAAATCCATGCCAGAGAAAAATTAAATCAATGTTGGAGACAAATCGCCAATTTGTATTCTTGCCATGAGGTAAGGATTTCATCCCTCCTATAAAAGTATATATGGAAGAAGTATTGTAATATATTTGTCGTCTATCTATATACATACATATTTATATTATATGTACCTACATATATATAACAATGTTTCACCTATGTACAATGTTTTATTTAAGTATGTACCACACTGGTTGGCAAATATTTTCATAGATTTTCTTAGTTTAGAATGTATCACCATGTTTGCTGTTTATTTAGAATGCTAAAATAAAATTTTACCCCCCATTCAAAAAAAAAAAAAGAAAAAAGAAAGAGTAAAGTCGAACCAAGGGTGGTCTCACTTTGTTGGCACGATATAAATTGATTGCTTTTAATTTGACATTTTTATTGTGGGCAACTGAATTACAGCAGTCAAATTAGAAGCTAAAGGGAGCTTTTTGAAAAATGTATTTCAATTTTTTTTTTTTTGAAAATACATGCATATACGGTGTACAGTACACCCTTTTATAATTATGTACAGAATACTAAATGTTCGATATAAAATATTAAGATTTCAATAATTCTACAAATATTACAATTAGATTGGGATCAGAACATTTGCCTCAGAAGATGTTAATGTACTCTGATCTTGTATTTATATAGTTCCATCTAGTATATTTTTTGCGCCCTAAGGCATCAAGTTCTTTAGCTCATTATCTTCGGAAGGTCAATAAACATTAGGAAGACTACCGACGGGACATCACTAATTTTCAAAAAATCTGAAGGTTTGGATCATCCTGATTAATGATGTTTTGAACTGTTTCCTACTGACCAAATAGCTCAGTGGTAGAGGTAACGCCTTTGGAACAGAAGGTCCCGGGTTCGATCCCTGTCTGAGAATAAAATATGAAGTGTTTTCTCTCGTACAGAGTGGGTCGGATTCCACTTAAAAATATAGGCCCAGGGCATCATTTCAAGGAATAACTGCCGGTTGTCGATTCAACAAAGGAAACACTTGAAATATAAGAATTTGTGGAATTTGACAATTTGAGTGCTTTCAACTGAAATATTTGCAAAAATCCCGGATTAGTGTTGATCATGTGATCAGCAACCACGAATTGTAAAAAAATTAACCGCTGTCAATGCTCCTTACGAGTTAGATCAAGGCGCGCCCAGTGCTGTGGTGCCATTGAAAATTGATTTAAACTGCCGCCTATATCCTGCCCATATAATATAAGAAAATGTCTAATACAATTTTGATTTAAAAATACCTCAACAACTTATCTATTTATCGTAACATATCATCTAACAACTTTGGCAAAATTCCTACATGCATTTAAAAAAAGAAAAAAAACTCATCCCGAAGATACCTTTTGTTGCTTTTGTTGATTCAAAGTATTAGAAAATCTTATAAAATCTTCCCTTCGTTTTCTTTCATCTATAGAATTGTCTTTTCCCCACCCAACAATAATGATTGCGACTTCTTTTTTTTTAACTAAACCAGAAAAGCTTACACAGTAAGTCCACAAAATTACCAAATTGCTGGCAACTTTTCTCCCCTCTATATAATAACTTTGTTAAAGTAAACTTCAATTCAATTTAATATAAATTAAAATCAAGTCACAGGAAAAATAAAATAAAATAAAAACTTCCATAAAAGATATAAATTTATTCATTCAGAAGTAGAAGCAATTAAAAGAAATCTGTAAAAAAAATCCTCAGACTCATTTCTGAAAGTTTTTTTTTTTTAATTGTGTTTCTTGTACCATAAAAATTGCTTCACCCTCTCTGGAGATGTTATGCCTTTTTGCGCCAAACCGTATCTTGCGTTGCGCCAATGTAAGTTCTAATTAAAATTCGTATAAACAAAAAAAATAAAAATAAAAAAAAGTTCCACTTTTATTTCTTTCTACTGACAAAAAAAAAAAAAAACTTTGTGAATATATTTAAGAAATTAAGGGATCTCTCATTCTGCAAAACTTTTCCCTATTGCTTCGTCGATGGTGTTGGACATAATTTTAAAACTTTCGGACGTCTAAGTGGCATTTCCATTATTGTATTTTTTAATATTATTTCTTCCCGCAATAATGCCATTGGGAAAATATCCCGTTTTTTTTCTTAATGCCCATATAAAATATATTAATTTTTGCAAATGTATCTCATACAACTCAGACTCATGAAGGTATACATTACCGTATACAAATACAGATACAAATACATATATATATGTAGATATGTATATAACTGTGAAAATTATTCGTTTATTATAAGTGCCTTAAAATTCAATTAAAACCTTCCCCTATTTCTCGTTAATTATATAAAAGCACGTGGAAATCTTAATATAAGTGTGTCATAAAATCTTAAGCTGTTTTAATGGGGAGCTGGCTGGGAAAAGGGGAGAATGCTTTATACCCAGTTTAATGTAATATTTGGAAGATTATAAGAAGAATGAAGACACATATTACGGAATATTTAATGAAATTTCCGCCCGGTATTATTGCCATGTATATATTTTGACATTTTACTTTGATTATAATTTAGACTTTAGGATTATGAATATTAACATACTTACGAAAAAACATTTATTTAGATACACCATGACCATTCCTTTAAAATTTTAGCTTCGATAATATCTCGGTTATCTCAGTTATTTGAATGTTTTACTTTGAAATTACTTTTAAGTTTCAATTTAACTCAAAACAAAAGATGAAGTCTTGACACATTGACGTTCATTTTTTATATTTCATATAGTAGGTTTCAAATCAACGTTTCAAAAAAAGTTTTGAAAATATAACTTTAAAGTTGCAAAAAGGTTATTATATTTGCCAAAAATTCTAAGTTTGCAATTCATTAAAACAGGTACGTTGTCTGGACGTTACTGCAATGTTGAAAAAATTATTTCCAATTGAAACGTTCTCAAAACCGTTAAACAACCGGTTTGTAACTATAAATTGTTTCTTTCTTCTTCTTCTTCTTTTTCATGGCGAGACCTATCTATCAATTGGCACAATTGTGCCATTTTGTTACCACTAAATATATCTCATTGATGATGTCCTCATTTCTTTGTGTATGTGGAAATGCAGCACTTGACTAGTTTCTCCTGAAAACCTTACAAATGCTTGCTTCGGTTGCCTTACGTCCTTCGTAAAGACTTTGCTTCCCACACCACTCTCTTCTATTCGTCTCGATTCTAGCTTGTCCTTTTCTAATTCCTTCGACATCATTTAACCATGATGAAACCATTTTATTTTAGCAGATTTCAGGGATCCTACGATTGTTTCTCCTTCCATAAGTTCTACTAGTTTGTGGTTCATTTTGGATCAGTACCTTTCTTGTGTTCGTATCAGCATTTCTTCCAGTTCTTGAGTGACCGTTCACGTTTCACATCCATACAACACTACTGGCTTTATCAGCATTGATTGTTATTGGAAGAATCCTAAACCTTAGCATCTTGTTCAATGCAAACTAGGCAATCCTTGATCAAGTTATGTTCTTAGATATCTAAAACTCTCAACTGCCTCAAAATTCCACTCATCTATTATTAAATTTTTTGTCCAGATTACCCTATGTACATGCAAAAATTTCGTTTTTTCTTCGTTTATACGCAGTCCCAAATTTGGTGCTTACCACTACTTTCTTTTTGGGTTTTTTCTGTAACAAACTCCAGTTTTGAAGTTTTTATGTTTCCAGATTATGACACTGTTCTGAGTGTTATAAAGTTAAATTAATCATTAGGTCTAATTTAATTATTAGTACGAAATATACAAAATGAGGAAAGAACTTCTCTATTCGCTTCAGTATTACTCTAATCGTTAAAAATGATAGCAAATAAATATTGAAAGATTATCCCTATTTGCTGATTCATTAAACAATTATTTACAATCAAGTGCGTCTTTTATCTAAGTTTAAGTATTTAATTTATCACTTTGAATTCTATACCTGCACCATTTGCATATTGCTATGTATGTACATTATGTACATACTCACCCAAAATATACTTACAAGTACCTATAATGTGGTAAATGATATTTTTCTTCATAAAAACCAAAACAAAAAAATAAAAAAATAAAATGGAGTCTTATAATCTAATATTGATACTTCTATAGAAAAATCTATATAGAGGCGTGTCCTAAGATATGAAATCATATCATAACTTTTACTGAGAACTTTTCCATCCCCTCCCTCCCAAACACAGAAAGTGTTCTTTTTCGCGTATATATACATATAACAAGCAATATTTGGTACGGTAAGGGTTGCGCAACACAAACCGAAATATGAATTTCATTTTCCATTCTTCTCATGCTAACATCCCTCGAAATATAAAGCGGCGTTATAGTACGGTGGTGCCCTTATATGTATATAATGTGTACCTCTCTATACATTGTGTATAGGTCCATATCAAGATATGGTATTCATATACACAAACGTATAATATTTTCTGAATGAAAAGCGCAAACGCGTTCAAACAACACCAGAAATATGGAAAGGTGGCTGTTTGTTTGGGGTGGCTATATCAGGTCAAATAAATTTTGTATTTCCAAAAGCACATAATATTATATATATATATATAAGTATGTATGTATAACTATGTATTACAACACATATATACCTACTACAAGCCGATATATATATATATATACCTTACATACATAAATATATCAACGAAAGGGTGGGATGTAAGCATGAGATAGTAAAAATGAACGTAAAGAAAATATTTTCCTCAATTATTTTTCGAAAAACATTTCGATGGTCTTGAGGAAAAACTATATAGAAAGTCACGTACAAAATGTTTTCGCTTAGCTCATCATACAATTACCCCACCTATTCCCATTTGGGATATAAGTTAATATACCGAGCAGCTAAGCAAAGAAAATAGAACGTGAGTAAAATCAAAACTTCGAAACCAGACATACAGTGGAGCGTCTCCATCGTTCTCCATCTCCTCTATATATATATATATATATATATATATATATATATCATCCCGTATACGCGAATGAAAGTTGATGAGGGTAAAATATTCGACAATTTTTATTCGAACAACGTGAACGTGAACCACACCGTACCACCACCATAATATTACACCTTAAAAATAATTGTTTGAGAAAAATTATAATTTTTCCTTAAATATTTCCAACCGGTTGGTTGGTTGGTGGTGGGAGCAATGGTGGGAATGGTGGTGGATGTAGATGATGATAATGATGATGGTGGTGGTGGTGGGGAAAACAAGAGAAAATAAAAAGGAAAAATAAAACAAAATCTTTCGTACAAGAAATTGTCGAGAGAAATTACCAGAAGCATTTAAAAGTGGGTGGTATCTGAGGGCTGTTGCAAAGTGAAATACGACATAATATTTTCTTTTATATATATTATTTCGCTTTGTTCTGAAATTTATGGCTGACACAATCTTGGAATTTTAAACAGAAGCTATAAAATAATATAAATGAAATTTCGTGTAGTATACAATATATAGGAGAGTGTTGCTTCATTTTTCTTTTATTGTATTGTTAGAAGGAAAATATATTTTTCGGAGATGAAAATGCTTAAATTATGGCGAAAAACAAGCTTATTACTAATATTGTGTGTTAGCGGATGTTAAATGCATTGCGAAATATATTAATATAAAAAATGTGAAGTATTCCAACGATCGAGATGCAACGTAATTTCGTTAAAATGATTTATAAAAATTTTACCGCAATTTTTGGCTATTTCTTATTATAAGTTTTGAACTAAAAATTATATTTTAATTTAAATAAAAAATAATAAAATACAAGATAAAAACAAAACACCTAAGCTACATTTGCTACCATTTGTTTGTTATTTGTTACCCAAATTGGTACCTATTTTTTAACCCAATGGTTGTCGCCAATTCGTATTAGTTTGCTACATTTGTTTTATTTATTACCAGTTTTGGTAATAAATGTAACAAATTCGAAAAAAAGTGTTACTTTAACAACCCTGATTCTAGCCCAAAACCTACGAGCGCTCATAGCTGAAAATCGCATTTAACTTAAAACTGACATATTAGACGAATTTCAGCAATGAACGTTTCTATATATTTTTTAAAAATATCACAACTAATAAAAAAGTTAGTACAGAATTACCATACATCGAAAAAATGACTACCGAAAAATATTTACAAATATGTGTTAATAAAAACATTTTTTCAAAAATATAGGAGATATTCCCATAAAATTGTTAATCCTTAACAGACCGTTCACTTTTTTTTTTACATAATGTTATCCTATTACCCTGAATATTTATCAATAAATTTTCAATAAAAAATAAAAATTTTCTTTTCTATACTTCATATAAAAATATTTAGTAACATAATTTCTGTTCGTTGGCGGTAAGTAAACTTGAAATACTTGAGAACCGTTAAGGGTTTTTATTTTACAGCCATTTTATTTTATTTTTGTATTAAAAACATTAAGTTTGGAAATTCAAATTGATAAAATATTTCAATCGATGAAAAAAAATTGTTAAAAATATTCAAAATTATTGTTTTCAATATTTTCTGCTATCGAAAATCTCTAAAAACCCTGAAAAATGTCAAATTAAAAAAAAAAATTCAAAAAATAAAAATACTATTGGTTAAAAATTCAAAATTATTATCTAAAAACAAAAAGAATTGAAGCCTATTCTAAACCATCAATTATACTTCCTCATAGAAGGGTTTTTAATTGAAAAATGTTTAATCTATAGACAAAATATACATATTTCTCAATAAAACGTTATTTAAAATTCCCTCTCTATTGTATTTGTATGTATGTATGTAGTTGTAGGTACCTATATGTATTATGACTACGTTATTGAAATAATTCAAGCAATCAATTATTCTAAATTAAACTCGTAACTTTACAATAAATTCGATTCGTTAAACCCCATTGCTTTGGCAGTGCCATCATACTACACGGCACAAAACAACACAGCCACCTCTATGTTTTGTATATATATATGAAAAGCCTCCCCAATAATTCGTATACCGAAATAATTCAGATAAATGGAACATCCCTATATACATAAGCGGGTATATGCAAATTGGATCATAACACCCTAACCATTTTGGAATTTGAAAATTTTCGAAACTTTCAGTAAGACCACGTATGTATGCTTTTCCGGGAGATGAGAGAGAATCGACCGATACCATACCTACACTGTGTCTATATATATATTATAATATGTACTGTACGTACGTACACATTTTATGGTGAATGTTGAGTGTAAATATTTCAGTAAGTGGGCACCAAATGGACGTCAAAAATTCGGCAGCCCGTGAAATGAAGCTTATAGATGAATTTTGTTTTGTGTGTGTATATACATACGTACAATATTGCTATTTGCTGAAACGTATAAATTGTTCGTATATGTTCAATTCATCTATGCATATATGTATATGTATGTATGTATGTATGTATGTACTGTACAGCATACCTAGATCAGTAAACTGTAGCCTGTGTACAACCGAGATTTAGCAAAAACATAAGAACAACTTTAACTATTGTTCTCTTTAGCTTATACCTACATATACATACATACATACCCTTACCATCACAACAGTTTAATTCTCCGAAAAAAAAAACTATTCTCAAGATAAAAACTAAATCTCTAGAAATAAAATAAATCCACAGTAAAAATACCCTACAGCCTACATAGATTTATTTTTGCTACTATACGAGGATTTATTTTTTATTGTGAGAAAATGATTATTTTGTTTACCGCTGCAATGCTAAAAATTTATCTTTTTTATTAACTGGAAGTGGAGATAAATTCCGCTTCAAGGTTGTTTAAAGGGTGCTTTAAGAGCGTTTTAAGAGCGTTTTAAGAGCGTTTTAAGAGCGCTGCAAGAGTAATCTTGACAACCAAACTACGGCTTTTTTTCTATGTTTTTTTTTCATAACAATTGTGTCAAAATGGCGTTCATAATATATTACGGATATTCTAGCCGCCATTTTTAAAGAAAAAAAAATTTGAGAAAATCAGATTTGAGTATAAAATGACGAGCATACAAATTATTTTTGTTTTAACAACCATTGAATTGTTGAATTTCTTCGCAATTTAAAAAAAAAAGCTTCGTAATAATTCGTCTTCATAACGTTCAAATTAGAAATTCGACTATAAATATGGGGTTTAGTATAACAATTATTTTTTAATCGGTTTATTGAGCTCATATTATATACAATTGAAGATATTCGTAAACCACATAAAGATATGTTGACAAATAAAATGGTTACAGCTATTTAAAAACGCGTTGGGGATCTAAAATACCCCAAAAATGTATCGACGTAATAAAAATAAAAGTTAAAAGCTTAGATGTTCTTTTTGTCGGAAATTTAAAAGAAAGAACTAAAACCAAAAACATTAAGAAATTGATTAAATCCAATAGCCAGCAATACTATATATACGAAATTCTGAGGACATTCACTGTACGATACTCGTACTACTTAAAATTCAAAATGATTTATAGACTTGAACAAACAAAAAAAAAAAAAAGGAAACATTTTGATTTTTTTTTTATAAATCACATAACACAATATCAGGATATTTATATTCAGTTTTTATATACACTCGTATACGTTTAGTGACAATAAAATCTCAAGGGATATATATTCAATTTAAAATCGGATATCCTGTATCAAATCTACTTTATTTTGAATATCGATGAAATAAATTTTGGAATGGATCCTATATATGTAACAAAGTTTGTCAAGTTAGATCTTAAATTTATTTATTGAAGAACTTTTAGATGCCATTTGGCTAAAATTGAAATTTTTATTCAAATTTGAGTAATATTCTTTATGGAAAATTTTATCGAATATTCTAAGTGGTTTTTATCGAAATCGAAAAGTTGACAATTTGAAGATTGTTTAAAATGATTTAAAGGTTGCATTTCAGTATTATTGGCTAATTTATTTCAAAGATTTGAAATCTCTTTGTAGATATTGAGTAAATTGAATACAAATAATTTATAATCCTAGAAATAACATAAATTTGATTGCAGATCGTAGAACTTTTTGGTCTATTAATGAAATCTTCATTTTTTTATTCTCTAACATTTTCGTCATATTCAGTTTTTCCATAATCCAAATATTTTTTGAGTAAATGATTAAAGACCAAAGAAATTACATAAAAATGCCATAATGGAAAGTGTTGGCCTATGAATGAAATATTCTCTGATCTCTCTATAGGTAATTGTTGTCATATTTACTTTTTCTACATTCCAACTATCTTTCGAGTAAAAATTAGGTTAACACTGTACCACAGCCTCCCCTATACTTTATCCGATTTGCCCCAAAAATAGAGGTCTTACTGTAGGACTATTTTGACTTAGAATTTCACAAAAAAGACAATATCAAAACCTAGACTTTCTATTAATAGTGGGAAAATGTATTTATTTTGAAAACGAAGGTGGTGAAGCAAGAGATTTATTTCTGTAAATTTATTAGCAAAAAACTAAAACATTTACTCAATGAGTGTTGTCTCTGAACAACTCGAACTAGAACTAAGCTATACTCAATAATTTATTGGTCCATCAAAATATTCGAATGAAAATCCCAATTTTTATATTTATCTGAATTCCAAAGAATAAATCATAAATGTCTTCAAAAAAATTCATTCTTTTCTATCAAAACCATATAGAAACAGATCTTCCAACTTTCTTAACTTTGAGGCAGGTGTAACAATTGTAACATATTTTATCTACTAAATTAAACAGCAAATTCGGCACAAAGGTATATGAAGATTTTCATGACATTTTGATTTATTTGCACAAATAAAATACTTTTTCTATGGTCAATACAAAAAAAAAATATATATATATATAATCACAGTTAGAAAGCCCTCTCCCCCCTCACAAAAAAAAACAAAAACCTAACACATCCTCTTTCTACATATATTTCATTCACATGGTCGAAGTTTTTCCAGCATCACCTAAGACAAATGTTTTCTTCTCCCTCACCATGTACACGACGAGATGTACCGAAAAAAAAAAAAAAAAAAAAAACAAAAATAAAAATATAAAAAAAAATCCTAAAAGCTATATTCCCATGTATACCAACTCTAAAAATCAATAAACCTATTCCATATCTCTGTATGTAGTAAGGTGCAGGTCCAGTGCTATAACATACTGACCAATAGCAACGAACGAAAAGGATATGTCGCGAATATCATATCTCATATCCCTGGAAGCTATTGGACATCTGGGCGGCGCAATGTGGTCAGCGAAGGATATAGAGAGCATTATATAGAAATGCAAACGGATGATGATGATATTTCATCGATTCCAAGAGCAACAACAAAAAAAAAACTTTTACCTATAGGTGATATTTTGGGTGGTATGTATTCAATAGTGTTGTATAAAAGTAGTTACCTCTATACTTCTATCTTATGGTCACATACATACATATAGCGAATAAAAAGCTCTTGTCAACCCCAATATTTATATATGTATTTTTTTTTGTTTTTAATTTGTTAGAAAAGTAAATGTTGCTGGCTTAATAAAAGCACCATAAAAATTGTGTAAATTTGACTTGGCGTATAACGTCTATTTAGAGGCAAACTCTGATATGCAAATTAGAAGTTAGAAAATGTAAGTTTTACTACAATTAGCTGGAACTTTTTGCACATTTACATTCCACAGTGAGAAAATTCTTTTCGTAAATGTTGAATATTTTGCGGAAAAGCATCAAATGATAGTAATAAATTTTGTGCTCTTTGGTACCACTGACAAATTGCAAATAAATTGATAATTTTGATTTTGAAAGTAGAATATGGTAGTAAATTGTATAATTTATAGTGTCAATTAATTTTTTTTTTTGTGACCATTAATTTCGAAAATCCTATGCCACCATTGATTATTTCGCGTAATGTAATCTCTGTAGATTATTATTATTTTACAAATTGCTAGTGTTTTGACATTTTTAAGAAAATTTCAATAATTTTAAAAAATTGTTCCGCCTCAGTTTTTAAATGATTTGTCACGAGGTTTAACATTTTAAATGCTTGAGATTTGGCGGTCTGTCAAAAATTTTGTTATTGTGATTGGAATTTTGGTAGAATTGAATGAAATTTTGATAGATAATGTGAGAAAATATCCATTTATTTTTGAAATTAATAATAAAATTAACAGATTTTTCGCGTATTTCGTTTGTTGGTCGACGATTAGTTGGCCTAAAAATGTCGTTGCAAAAATATGTTATGTAATTTCTTCAGTTTTTGTTATTATAGTTGTTCTCTGTTTATAACGAAGGTAATTATGTAAAAAACATATTTTTTTAACAATGTGTGTGATCGTTTTAATCTCCGGACAATCGGGGCAGACAGCTTTCTGTGTGTCGTCTCCAGACCGCGTGACAGTCGCGGTCAGATCGCGCTCTGTATGACAGAACCTTAAGCGTAAATGTGTAATTTAAGAATTGTATATGTAATTTCTACAAAAATTTAAACTTTTATAGGAAATTCGTTAATAATCCGACATTAATTTATTTTAATCAAACTTAATTTGTTCTAATATTTAATTAGGATTTTTCAAAAAAGCCATAAAAACAACAAAAGCTCTAAAATATAACAAGAAATATATTTAAATTGCTAGAAAATTACAACGATATACGTAATGTAATAGATAATTATGTAAATAACTTTATTTCGTCTGGAATTACTAAACTTTAACTATTTAGTGATTGGTTGTGGGGGTTTTCCTTTTCAAATTTGCGTGACAGCATTTTTCCAAGTTTTCCGAAAAAATTTCACATCTCCTCCCTGCGTGCAAGAAATTTTTTTTTATATGTTGTATGGTTGTTGTATACATATTATTAGATATACTACACAATACATACATATATATATATACATATATATATACATGTATTGAATTGAACATCGATAAATAATTCATGATACATATTGTTCATATGGACATTTTTATAACATAAAAGGGCAGTTAACTACAGGAATTACAAATTATATTCAACGAAGTAAAATGACTATTTGAGGGTTAAAAGCATGTATTGTATGAAATGTGTAGGTATATATATATTAGATGAGTACATAAATGTATGTACTGTGTACATGTATATATATATTTATATACAGAAATAATATGAGTTGTGTTGTGTAATGGAAAATTGCTTTCAAAGAAGATGAAATTAATTATTTACAAAAAAAAAAAAAAAGGATATCGAAAATGGAATACAATTTATTATTGGTAATTTATCAGTCATAGTCATTATATTTAATGTCCTGCATTAATATTGAAAGAGTCGTTTTAATAGCTCGCAATATTAGAATTATGAAGTATAAAAGCTCGCTTATTCGAATGGGAAATGATCGAGACTCTGGATCAGGTATTCCCGTAACACTTGAAGTAAAAATAACATACAACCCGCGCAACAGAGCTTATTATTATAGAGAACACTAACAAACAAAAAAAGTACACTCTGGCTTAAGCAATAAGCAGTTTTATGGCAATAATGTAAAATTAAAAAAAAATAAGACAAAAAGACATATAAGGATGTAACAGATTATAGCAA
The DNA here is from genome assembly GCA_026745375.1 of Platyura marginata. NCBI lineage: Eukaryota > Metazoa > Arthropoda > Insecta > Diptera > Keroplatidae > Platyura > Platyura marginata. The sequence goes on along the minus strand of JANSTT010017938.1, from coordinate 14,045 downwards.
TTTATTAACTTTTATAGGGCCCTCCATACTAAATTACAATTATATGGCGATTTTCTTGCAAAATAGTTTTTTGTTTTTTGTGTTAACCCTGCATACTAAATTACTTTTAAATGGCCATTTTCTCACAATTCTTACATGAAATTGAAAAAGGGTGGATAAATGATGGGGTAAGGATAGGGGCAGTGTAGGGGAGGGGTATTTTAGTATGAAAGCCCGTGTTAGCTTTACTTAGCAGCCTTTTTTTATTTCTTGAAACCATAAAATAAAATTTTTAAATAAAATTTGATATTATTTTTTTCAAACGACAATATGTAGTTTAATGGAGGGGGGCGATCAATTAGTTGCTGTGTACTTGGCTTCGAAGCGAATGATTGGATAAAAAATTATCTTTTTTCGTGATATTTTGTAGTCCAGGAACAACCTCCATCATATTCAGATCATCATAATAGTAAACTGTTAATGTCATCAGTGGCGCCAAACTGCACAATATTTTTTGTGTGACCTGAACGGCAAAATTTCATTTGAGATTTTTAAATTTAACAATATTTTCCAAAATTAAATCACTTTTCAATTTGGCTATGTAGTATAAAAAAATCGATTTCAATGAAAATTTTGGGTTCGTTCAAGTTTTCTACCTGCGTCCCAATAAAAAATAACCTAATTTTTCCTACTCTCTTGTTAGTTTAAAAAAGAAAAAAAAAACAATTTATTATTTTGCTCGTATAACATCGTAAAATCAATGTTAGAATATCGAAAAAAAAAAAAAAAAAAAAAAATTCCTTCAAATGTCCAGGAAATTGTATATCAAAAATTCATTGAAATTGGACGATTGTATCGATATTACGTATTCAATATAATTTAGTTTTCAAAGGGCAAATACAATATAGAATACATATATCGAGATTAGAGGGAATAATATATGAATGTCCACTTGAAACGTTGATTTCATGAAATATTTACTAGCAAGTTTCAAAAGCAGAAGGAAAACATGAATTGATTAAAGTTACTCAGATTTTGTATTCAATTTCAGTATACATCCATACATACATACATACAAATGAATTAATAATTTATTTATGTTTATTTATTTTTTTTTTTTTGGACATTTTTCTATTATGTATCTGTGCTATTGAGAATGTCAAGCTACTTAAGTGTTTTTCTTTTTTCATCTTCATTTTTTTTTCCCGTATTATATAGAAATCGGCTAAGACTCAATGCGGTAATATTACAATCTTATAAGCAATTTGTCGTAAGCTTTGTTTAAATATTTGATTGACGATGTTGTCTTTATTAAAAAATACATAACTGGTTGTAATGTAACTTAAACAAATATATTATAATATAGCTTTTAACTTACTTATTTTAATAATTATCATCTTTTTTTATTTTATAATATAATAAAGTATTATGGAAGAAAATTAATTGGATTTTTTAAATATGTCATCATCATCATCATCAACAACAAAACTGTTGATTTGAACAATAAAAGCAACAAAAATGTAAATAAATAACATGTTATGACACGGATATGTAGACTTAAAATTTCTGTTATGTCTTTTTTATTTGTCGATGTAATTTTATTCAATACTAAATTAAGAAATCAAAATACAGTAAAACCTTGATATGCGAATAACTTTGTCTGCCAGTGTTTTGCAAGACGAGCAAAAAAATGTTTAATAAATTTTAACTTGATAAACGAGCGTGGTCTTGCAGTACGCTTTGTCTGCTGAGCGTCATGCAATCAAAACTAAGCAAATTGTTCTTCTTTCTCTCGCTGCGTGATTATCGTCGTCTTTCAAGATTTTCATTCTTTTTTCTTTCCATTTATTTCTTATGGGAAAATTCGCTTCAATACTTTAGACTGGACATTTTTAGACATTTATAGATAGCTTTAGATTTGAATGGTCTTCAAGTAATAAAGTGTTCCTATTGTCACGAATTATTTTGATATCAGTGAGATCTTTCAAAAGCACCGACATTCTTTCATATTTCCATTGATCAGTCAACTTTTGGAGATTATAATACCCAGCGTGCCACACCACCTCCAAACAAAATCTCTTGATTATGCCATTAAGGGCAAATTTCCGATTGATTATTCCGATGAATGAATGAACAGTTGGTTTAGTATCAATTTTAAGGAAACATCTACTCCGAAATCGTACAGATCTAAACCTAATACCCAATCTAAATTCTTTTATTTTGTGCCCAACTCAATCCTGACACGAACTTTAACTTCATTTGGACATATTTTCCAAGTACTTCCATTCAGAAGGCTATAATTTGTGTAAATATGTTGCTAAAAACCAGAACAAAAGATGGCTACAATATTGCTTTAAGATATTACTATTTTACTTAAAAACTTTAAAGATTTTATAGAGAATATATGAAAAAAAAACATGAAACTATCTATAAACATATCGATATAAATGTTCCTCATGTGTCCAGAAAACCATTTATTCTTATAGAATTGCACACAATTCAACCCTAAATTATTGGATAATAGAAATATCTATCAAGTATAAATGTTTCCAAGCTGTCCCCCTCAAAAAAAAAAAAAAAAAAAAAAACTTTCCACCATATATACATACATACATACATAAATACATAACATATAGAGACCATACAATAAGAGGAGTAAAACTACCCGCACTGCCAAAGCCTCCTAGATCCGCTCGAATGGTGGTATAACAAAAATATATAAAAATGTAACAAAAAGAAATATGTGCTACTGATGCCATGTTTTTATTTCATCTTGGACACTACATATATACATATATAGATATCTATATGTGTTTTTCAAGTTCCCATTCTACAATTCTAAAATTTCTGTCTATATTCGCCCATTTGACCGGGAGTGAAGAATAGATTTGGAGTCTCCTCTCTCTCTCCACTATAAAATGTTGAAATTGACGGGGCTGGTTTGGGCGCGCTATATTTTTTCGAGAGACAAAATTTCATTTCGAAAGAAAACGTCTAATGTATTAGAAGTTGAAAATTTATATTTAAAGAACAACAACAAAAACAACAACAACAACAACAAATAGTGGTGGAAAGAAGAATTATTGCTTTGAACTGGCGAGAAAAAAATATCTATAACGCTATCTGGCACCCAGGGTGTATATAATGGACATATTATATTATCTTCCACACATATATCCGTATATATCTGGATATGGTGGGGATATATACGTACATACATATATGGCACAAATACATAAATGTATATGACTGGTCAATATGTATATTTTTTTTTCTATTTTCAGTTTCCAGCATCAATATATAACTATATTATATACGTACATATATATATATATGTATAATGAAACGTAAGTGTGGTGGGTTTGGTGAGGTGGAACCATACAGCACACCATCGTTGTTGTCCGTATAGTACATTTTTCTTTCTTGATATATTTCCGATTGTGGAATGAGAATGGCCGGCCATATAAGCTCTCCGAAAGGTGGACTCTATAAGCAGAAAATGTTAGGTGGTTCTAGTTCAGTTCAAGTATAGAAGATTTACGGTGAGATATATGTTATTGTTTATTTTGCTTTTCTGGGTTGTTTGTAAAGCTTTTCACGTTCACATGACTATTGTGTATGTAAAAAGCAAAAGAAAACATTATCTCGGAGGAAAAATTCGAAATAAATAAAATACATCACAAACAAAACATACACACATACACACACACACCCAGATATACAATACCTACCTACACAATTTATATAGCCCGAAAAACTCATATCTCACACTACTCAGCTCAGCTTTAGCGTCAAGCAGAAATAATACAAAAGCCACAAGAAGCACACCATCAGGTCATCTTAAGCAATATTTTTTTTTCCTTCCTTGGTTCGGTACTCCATTCCCCATCGCTTTATGTATGTATAGCCAGCAATATCGAACCGCAAAACATTTATTGGTTTGCTCATAGCTATGAGAGGTTTGTCGATAATGTTACGCAAGCCACCCCCATAGAACTTATCATATCTTATATTTCGAATTCAATGTACATATATAGGGGATGTTGATGTTTAATATTATATCATATTTAGCACTGAAGGGAATATTAACCGAAAATTGTGGTTGGTATAGTAGTCCCGCCTTCAATGTTAGTATAAAGCAGTTAGAAAAAAATGGCTGCAGCCAAAATAGAAAAAAATATTAATAAAATGTCATTATAAATTAAAAGTAAATATAATGTGGGGAAGCGGAAATAGAAAATAACAAAATTGTACATTCCGCAATGTAAATTCATCCGTTTTACCATCAGTTATTCTATATTTTTTTATTTTTTCATTTTTTTTTCCTGTACGTCCTGTCATGTCTTTTTCCCCATTCATCTCTCCCATTCATCTTGTTAGCATATTTTATTCCAATTTTCACAACCCTTTTGTTGCATTTTCCAAGTTTTATATATAAATGTATATTATCTATGTATTTGTATATACATATATGTATAGGTAGGTAGATATATTCGACATTCGAATTACGCAGAGATAATTTTATTACTCGAAATGAAATTGCTCAACATTGTACTAAGTTTAATTAAAATTAGTTATGGCTTAGTAAGTTTCATCTATGTTTGTTCCTCTATATATGAAAACTAATTTAATTTTGATTCGTATATATGTACAGTACAAGTACATCCATATATATATAATACTATAATGTAAAGATAGGTATAAGTGTAGGATTAATAAATCCCACTATAATACCTCTTGCTAGTCTCTAGTTATTTCTCAGTGTTTGTATTTTGCAATATGGTAAATTACTAGGAAGCTTTATGGGCCTTGGATATATTCACGATATACTTACATATGTCGACTGGGTTGTATGGATGTGCAGAGGAGCAAGAAGTTTCTTTACCTATACCATACTGTCAGTCGTATAATTAGGAATTGAAATTACAAAGAAATATTACAGCTAATAAATATTGGAAACATTTTTTTTTTGTTAATATAAATTACAATTAATTAATATTCTTTTAGGCAAACTTTATCTCCAAATCTACGGTCAGATATTTTTATATTATACTACTATACAACAACTACATATATATTTCGGGACTAGCCCTATTACTCCACGTAAAATCATATACACCACCACCTCATTAATTGGTTCCCCAGACGCATATCGAAGCGACGCAAATCGAGGTCTCAGTGTACTCAATATCCATAAATTGTTACATTTGTCAATCTGTTTTCCGTCAGTTCTTGTAACTCCTCATTTACTGCTTCCGCATGACTTTCTAACCCAACCACTACCTAACGTATATTCCTTTGTTTACCACTTCTTTTTTCTGCACGTCAAATAATTGTAAATAATCTCTAAACAACTCCTCGTTATTAACTATACCTATCAGATCAGGAAAAGCCATTATTTTCTAAAATTTGAGATCTTTTGATAGTTTTTCATTTTTAACTTGCAAAATCCCGACCAATACCACGTCCAAGAATGCATCAATTGCTTATTACATACATAAGTAGTTGGACAAATGTTTGTAATTAATATATTTTTGTATTTATTTACTATACCGGAGATTATGTAGAGAAAAAAATGGCAGATTTTTAATATTTAAAAAAAAAATTCAGAAAATGTTTTAAAAATTTCATGACATTTTAGGAGAAAATAGAAATATTTTAGCAGTTTTTATAACTCACCTCTGTTTCAATCAACATTTATTCAAAAAACAATTTTTTTGTAAAATTTTTAATAAATTTTAACTTTTTAAGCCATAACAAAGACTCTCTGGCTTTGACACTAGACAAGTGCGCTCGTACTCACAAATCACGCCACATAAAAAAAAAATTAATCCAAAATTACATTTATCCGTGAGATGTGCTTTTCAAACTATTTTTAAAGAACAATTTTTAAGCATTTTTTAAGTAAAAATTAATTCAAATGCTATACGAAAAAAAAAATTATTTAACCTTGAAGACTATCCACCTACACCAGCGATGCATAAAGTTTGATTTATTTGTTGAAAAATTAGTTATTTCGATAAAAATTATATTAACAGCACAATGCAATGTATGTTTAATAATATTTATAATAATTACTTACCGATTTGTATATATTAATCTGAACTTTACACATTTTACGTTAAAATACAATCACCTACGCACTAAACACTACACTCGATTAAACATAAACTTAAAAAAAAATTATGAAATTATTTTGACATTTCATTTAGCGGTAAAATAAATTGTTGCTCACTTTTGAGCTACATAATATAGGAGTGCGTTCACAGTGTTAATTAAAAAAAAAACGTTTGATTTAAAAGCGAAAATCAAAATACATCATTTACCAGAGTGATCGGGAAACCGTTATGCAGCATAGGGTTAATCAACCAAAATCAAAATAATGTAATTTAACTAAAATATTTCCTTTTCAAATATCATTTATGTATATATGAACACACACAACTTTACATTTGCAGTAGACAGATCTTAAAAGATATATTATATCGTATATGTATGTATGTATAATAAATCAAAAGGGGGATGGAAAATGACCATCAACTTATAACATTGTCCGAATAAATTCTACAAAATTACTGGGCTGAATATTAGATTATTCGAGCAGATGTGGCCATTTGTATTAATTTTATGAAATTGTTTATACTACTTATGTATGTAGTGTAATATAGAATGTTTTAAACTTATTCGAAGCTAAAGCAAATGCACGAAGGATGAGGAGAAATCTCTATGTATAAGGATTAAGGGATAGTAACTTGGAAAATTTAAAACAAACTTTTTCGAATGATTTTTAAATTGACTAAACTTTCTTTAATAAAACAAAACGATATAGTGTCTTTCCTTTTTTGATCATAAAATCTGACCCCTTACTGTTCGATTACTATACTATCGGATAATTGAATTATTATTTGTAAATTTAATGGTAAAATATAGGGTCAAATCAAGCAAATTTAACTTCAATCCGTGTCATTATTAACATGAAAAGAACGTGTCCACATTTGTCCATTTAATTGTAATGACAAATATGATATTAATCCCACCCCCCACCACTCCATTTCAAGAAGTTTCGGTAAGGCTAACATATTAGAAGGTCAACTAATAATGAACATATACTTGTTTGACGGAACACGAAATCTACAAAACGGTCTATATTCAAGATGGCGCTTGTACTAGCCAAAGGATTCATTATTGAACGTACCCAGGTATTGTCAAATTATTCATGAGTTATTGGAAGATTACGCTAAGCAGTCCATAATCATAATCTAATGAGTACAATTTCCGATAGGGAAAAACTATATGAATGAAGGATAAAGAAAATGTTAGTTAGACAAACTGGTATATATCACTGAACCAATATGTTAGAGTACTGCGCATGAACAATATTATTGTCATCAATAATAGACCAAATAAAATGGATGAAATACCTAGATGACGTCAAAGTCCACCCATCAAGCCTGTAGGTTAGGCTGAGACGTTATAATGTATGATAATAGGTAAAAACGAATTTTTTTGATTCAGCCGTAATTTTCTCAGCAACCAGAGGTCTCACAACAATAATTAATATATCAATTTTATTTAGTTTTTAATAATCTAAAACTTTTGTAAGAAAATATTTGTTATAAAGATAAAACCGGAAGCTAGAAAAGGTAAATTGTAAAAAAACTACAATACGTCAATACATAAAAATATTTAGATTTAAGGATTTGTTCACGGCATACGCATTTGATGAGCCATGTGCAGAAAAAAGGACCGATATATGTATAATTGAAAAAAAAAAATGTTTGAATATAATTTTGTAGCATTTACTTCTACGGAACGCTACTGTTTAGTTTAGAGAATTAACATATAAGCAAGAACCTAATTGATGATTGTTCTAACGAAATCTATCATTTTGAGAGTAGCTCCACGGTTCTGGCTCTCTAATTACACCAAACATAATCCATAATTTCAGCAATAATTTTAATTAAAAATACCACACCATAGGTACACACCAAACGAATATTATAAAATCTATCCCATTTCCAAACACCTGCAACTATACGAATTAAATGTATGAAGTTGACTGGAAAGTTAATAGTAAGCGAGATGGGGAAAATTCAAAGAAAATTATTGTGGTATGGCTGGACAATGTAATTTATTGTTTTATATTGTAAAGCCTGAGGTGAAAAAACGTTCATTTAAAATGTAACAATTTACTATTTGGTTAGTGGCATAAAGAAGATAAATTATTCAAGGGTAGTGAAAAACCGGTGATAATTTAGCAATTTTGCAAGAAAATAAAGTGTGACCGATAGTGGTGGGTGTCGGTGAAGTTTTTATGTAATTTATTGGAATGTAGGCGATATGATCCGATGAAAATACCTTTTTTCTAATAATTAAAAAATGACTACAATGCTATTGGGTTTTTAAGTATAGCCAAATAGTCGCAGAACTTAGATTTTCAACAAGGGAAATATTCGCTCGTAATTCAACACATGAGGCTCCGACAGTCAGGCACTGAACGCAGCACCAACAACAATCAACGAAAATGAACAGGAGCACCACGTACCACAAGATTTCAGTTTGCGCTACTGAATAGGTATTGGAACAGGATTGATCGCGACACCCCTGATGTTTGTCCCAAATGACAATATTCTAAATTTTCCCCGCACAATATTCTAAATCTGTTCGACTGCGTATCAATCAAGCAAGGATAAAGTTCTAGGAAACAACGACACAACTGACAGGTAGCACACGCTGCTGCTACTACAACAACAACAACAACTGTAAGGTTGCTATAAAAGTGCTAGCATCTGCCCAGGGTAAGTCGACCCACCTCGGAATATACACAACACGGCCAAAAACCTAAACTCTACATAAATGAACTGTTACCACACAACAACAACAACAACAATCCTGGAACAGACTACAAAATATGGGCTACAACTACTCTGGGTGCTTGGCTAAAAGAGAGCAAAACAACTAAAACTGTCAACAACACTCTGAGAACTGTCAACCAATTTGAATTAAAATGCAAAACTTGAGAAGCACTTCTCTCCCAAGAGAGATAATGGCGGCCATTTTCTATTAAACTGAATCGTACATTTTGTGCTTAAGAAGTTTCCTCCCCCGGGTTCATTCTTCTTTGTTCGCGATTTATCATATGGAATCACAAGAACAAATCAAGACTGGACTGTGGCATTGTCGAATATTAGGTCCAGCAATCATACAAAGAGGATTGGATATGATAGCCCATGAAAAATTGATCTGTCTTTCTGGATGTACTGGGTTTAGTTAATAAGTGAAACGGTGATTTAAAATGAAGTTAGAATACACGATTGGGTGACTGGAATACTTCTTTTTAACCTTCATAGAATAAAACTCATTGCCAAACCCATTGCTTCTGCATATTGAGTCCAAAAAAAAACCATTGGATTAATGCCAAAGTCCATTACCGAATTATCGTGATTAACAGTGTTGGAGAAATCAAGGAACACTGATGAGAATCCCAAATTCTGTCTGTCTAACATCATTCGTTAATTTTAGCAGTGCTTTATCATTAAAATTCCAAAGAACTCTCAAAATCCTACTAGGATGGTAGTTATTCACATAATTAGATCTTGTATTTTCGGGAAGTGGTAAAATTCGTATACTTCCTAATGTCGGACTCATAGAATTCTTCAGTTTTTTTCAACTCAGTTCATCTTACTTTAATTGGGATTCATTTGAAGAATAAGATCCAAAACTGTATTTATGAATTGTTAATATTAATTTTGTGTCCTGAATCGTATTTATAAGAATGAAATTCCCAAAATTCCATTGTTTAAAATTTATTCTATTAATCAAAAAAAAAAAAACAAAAAATACTTACAGAAAATACAGCCACAGTGGAGAAAATTTATTTTTCGTCTTCTGTTGCAACATCGACGGCTACCAATTTCGATGGTTCCTTCGCATTGATTATAATCGATTCCAATTTATGGGGCAGCAAATGATCAATTGGTTCCAAAATCTGTTTCTGCTTCAAATACGTTAAACCCTCTTTGTGCAGGGTCATCGCATTGATACCCAAATGGGCGGTGACGACACTGGGCGCAAACAGTACATGAATACATTTTTGCATATATGGAACGAGATCGAATGCAAAACTGGAACAAAACTTTACCAAACATTCTCGTTCACCGGACGAAAAAGCTTGCTGTTCCTGTCGATAGAAGTTGAGAATATGTTTGGAAACATTTTCCAGCGATAGCTGTACGCACACCGTTACATCGTTGGCCAATGCAATCGGTGAACAATATCGCAAATCGTTTAGTGTAGCCAAAATGCCATTACAATAGATGGCCAACGGTTGATAGTCTAGGAGAGATTCGGGCGGTGCTAAACTGTCACATTGTACTTGATCATCTTTTGATTGATTGAATCCGGTTGGTATTTTGTTGATGAGCGTATAGCTCTCAATGTCCAGTTCAAATTGTCGCGTTACTTTGAATATGGAATTTTGGAAATTCGTCAGAATGACCTTTGTAAATATTGGCACCATTAGTGCCCGGAAATCGGCTCCGGCCCGACTAAACGATAAACCAAAATACATGCACTGCCCTAAAACCGTATCAATCGAATGGATTCCTTGTTGCAAATCGGATTCAAGTGTATGAAGGAAATTTTCAATCTGACAGGGCAGTTTTTATTATAAATCATCATTTCTACTGTTTGGTCGGAACTCACCTTCTTGTGCAGCCAACTATAGAAAATATTACTGCTACTATTTGACTGGGAATCTTTGGTGGTTATATTATTTTCTTCATCGGCAAACGTTGCTTTGTATTGTGTGATAATATTGAACAAATTGACTCTGGTCAATTCAATTGATTTGATTAAATGTTGCTGAGCTGTATGTGGGATGAAGAACAATTACAGATATGGTGATAAAATATATGGACAAAACTTACGATCATTGGATGGAATATTGGCCAAAATATTTGTCAACCAACTATCTCTGGCCTGCAAGAAAATTAACTTCAATTCGGGTGATGTAAATGCCTGCATTCGTCTTAGATAGCCGACCACTTGAAGACACTTTGGCAATTGTAAATCGGTTTTAAGTTGGGCTAACAATTGTTTTAACATAATGTGCCAAGATCCTTCAATTGCTTCGACAATACTCTAGAAAAATATCAAAAATTATTTACAAATTCAGAGCACAACAGAGAACCAACATTAATAACTGGAATATTGCCATGTTTCACACCTAATCGTTGAACATGAGCGGCCAATTCCAATGCTTCCTCATATTTTCCTTCCTTAATACATGTATCCATCAACTGTGGTAGCTCCAGTATTTCCAATAGTTGAGCATTCCGTTTTAGTGTTAACAAATTCAAGCGTCTCGATGTATTTATGTCGCTCGATGTATTCAAGAAACTTTCACATTTCGTTGTCAAATCCGGTAACTTATCGATAAGACAATCTAACTTTTGTTCGGTATCAATGAATTCCCGATAAATCTTCTTCGAACATTCTGATGTCTGTATGAATGTTTTATAATTTGAGATGGCCAAATCTTGTGTATGCTCAACCACTGATCGATTTTCTTCGGCCAGTCTGGACTCTTCTTTTCTTAATTGTTCTACTTTGTAGTTTCCCAATTTGTACAGATATTCACTTAGTTCGGGATTATTTCGTAGGTTATCTTTGAAAATTTTAGAATTTAATAAGTTTTTATAGTGGATATGTACATTGGACGGATTTACCTGGAATTCCTTTGGGAAATATTAATTTTAATACGCGTTCATTTTCAAAATCCATTGTTAAAATTAGCTTAAATTGAAAAGTAATTCAATTGAAAATCAAACCAAAACACTTGTTAACGTCACCAGCCACTCTTTTTTTTGACAACTCAGCTGTCACCTGCTATCAAAATGGAAATTGAGCAAAATCGGGGTCTATTCAACCGATTTGGACACAATTCAATTGATTATTCTAAGTAATTGTAAATTATTTATTAAATGTTAATGAAATTTAATAAATTCATCCATAGAGAGCAGACTTGTTAAATAATCTGTTATTAGTTATTATTGATTCAGTTTACTATAAGAAATTTATTCAACAAAAGTGAGGTTATAAGAAAACTGTCTTCGTTGAATAGCGTCAGAGACAATTGACCCAAAGGCAATGTTCGGTAATCTGTTTATTTTCAATTAATGTATTTTTTTTCTCTCTCTAACGTGTTCAATTGCCGCATTATGCACTTTCATCGTTAATTGGTGGTCTTTGTCTATTTTAATGCAACGATAGGATGCACCGAGGGTTGCCACAAAATTTAATTTATCAAAACGCATCGAAAAAATCGATTTAAATAAAAAAACTGGTTTTTGGTATATTGTGTAAGATCATAATTCATATATTAATAGGACCATATCTTCAATCCTTAAAATACAATAAAATTAATTAGGCACATTTTTATAATAGAAAAAATAGCGTTTTTATTAGATTTGGAACGTAATCCGACTTTTTCTATAAATTACTCGTCTCGTATAATACGATTTGTATAACGCGGCATTTTTATGGAACTTAACCTCCGCGTTATACGTGGGACGCCTGTACAATTAAAGGCGAGGTCATAAAGATCCCAATAAGAAATTATTATACCTACTGTTTGCCAGTAAAATTTGCTGAATGTTGAATCAATAACCGATAAGCTAATTTCTTTTTGATAAAAGACGGTATAGAAGAAAATTGTTAGAAATATTTAGTCGTTCCTCAATCATAATATTTAAGTATAAATTGAATTTCACACGAATATCATAACATAAAACAATTTCAAATATTAAAATTCCTCCATTTTTTTTTTGATTAAGTATTATATCAATTAAATGACTATAAAATCGACATAAAATCCAATTCATAAACTAATTATTATTATTATATCAATTTCGATAAACCTGTTCGTTTATGATTTTATACTACAAAACAAAAAAATGTCGTAAAGATTGTAATGCAATTTAAAATAATAGAAGAAAAGACATATATTTCTGCTTTCACCTTTGCCTAAAGGCAGAAGGCCGAAGCGACCAATATAAATAAATAATGTACAAAAATCCATCAATAATATAATGAATACCAATGTCTCTGACATTACCATATGTATGTATGTATTTGCTGGTCTCGCTCGTAGGCAGGCACCATTACCTATACCTATCAATCTATCTATCTACAATTCTACATCTAAATATTCCGCGCTACTAAATTTATAATGGTCAGTTCAATGTCTTTGGCAACAACAATAAAAAAAAAAAACTTTTACGTTTGAAGTATTTGTAAGTAGAAAGTATATTATTAATTTAATATTCCTCGTTGATAAATTAATTGTAGCTTCGTATATAAAATAAAAAAAATAATTTACATGCTTTCCACCCGCCTTCTGTATTATGTGCATCATATAGACACAGGCACATAGGCGTCGAAGTGCAGGACTGACTGACGGATGGTTGAGCAACAAATTTAAATAGCATCAGATGAACAAATATATTATTGTAAGAATCTTCAGGGAATGTCTGGTATTATTTGTAACAGAGACGAAAAATACTTACAATAAATAGAAGAAGAAAAACACAACATACTGAACTTAAGGTCTTCCAATTTGTCATTGGTCGACATTGATCCAACTATCGAAAATAAAAGAACAAACGCCAATGTCTTGCCCATATTGGCAGTAGAATACTAAATGAAAAGTGTTGGATTTGACATTAAAGATATAGAGAAAGCCTTTGACAACACCTTCTATGAATCTATCTTGCGTATCCTGCAAAATAAAAAAAAAACATAGATCTCCCTACCACAATAAGGTGGATGCAACGTGTACTAAGCAGTAGGAAGATTTCTACCAAGCTAGGAGATGAAAGACTTACAGTAAAGGCTACTAAAGGTTGCCCCAAGGGAAAATTCTTCATCAAGAAAATCAAAAAGAAAATTTCTCTTAATGGGACTCCTTGAAACAGATTTATATATATATATACAGTGGTGTCGCGATAATTCGGACAATTAGAAACCAGAGCCTGTCCGAATTATCGAATTGTCCGGATTTCCAA